>JANHFM010008667.1:0-10944 GCA_032468115.1 Grayia smithii
AAGTCCACCCATCTTAAAGTCACCAAGGTTGAGAAACATTGAGTTAGAGAGTTAGACACATCCTTCTCATTTTTCCTATTTCTGCTTCTTCCCACTTTTTTTTAAACAAGAAAAGAAAATTGCTCAGGCAGGAGAAAGAGAAGGGCATCAAGATACCTTTTGACTAGTTGAATTAGCACCACTCTATTCAGAAACACCTTAGATATAAGACTTTCTTCAGGATAGAATTTGTCAAAGGTCCCTCCCCACCTGAAGTTTACAGAGCAACACAGTGTCCTGTGAGCACTTTTCCCCTCATGATTACACAACATTGGCCTTAGCTCAACCCCAACCCGTGATACGGAGTCTTATGCTACTTAAGATGTAGAAATAAAAATAGCTCTTTTCCCCACCCCTGCTCCACCACAGTGGTAAAGGGTACAACAATAATAACATGTCACCACCATTATCTTGGAAGTGAGGACTGCTAGGAAGTGTAGGCTGCTCTTCAACTCTGCTCATTCTCCATGGCTGCTATTTCTGTTCCAGCTCTCTGGGTTTCCTGAGTTCTTCTTGTAACTCTTAGGATTTTCTGTAATTACCTCTAGAACACCAAATATTTATTTTTTCCTAAACCAAAACCAAGGGCTTCCACGAACATTCTCTGTTTTTTCCTGCTGTAAAGGAACAAAGAAAAAGATTCTACCTCCATTGAAGTTTACAATTGTCTTTGTTCTTATACCCATCCCATAAAGGAAAAGTTTCTCATATATTCTATCCCTTATATAGGCATATATAAAGCTACGTCAGACTGTGAGTCCCATCATAAAACAGACATAAACAAATTCTTTACATGTAACTTTTATGCAATTTTCCCTACAGATTTATAATTTTGTGTCACTATCACAATGGCGGGCAACATTAGCCAGAAAAAGCTAACATATTAAATCAGCTTTGTGGTTAAGTTAACATGTTTATAGAAAGCGAAGTATATAGAATTTGAAATGTTTTCTGGTTCTGGCATAGAATTTCATTTTCGCAAGACAATACTCTTCTAAACTTCAGGCCCTAAAATTATATGAAAGGAGATGTTGTCTCAGTAGACATTCTGATACAATACTTTTGTTCCATTGTACCCAATACAAGTGGATAAAGTGGATTAAGTGAGTATAAGTGGATTTCTCATGGTCTCATAAAATTTTCAGAACAGGACAAATAACACTGAGGTTGCCTTGAGAATGTGTTTTCCCTCTGGAAAAGGCCAAAATCCCTACAGCTTGAAATAAAATGCTGGAAGAGAAAGAAAACTTCAAGTTTAAATAATATTTGTTTATTGTACTTATTTACTGTGCTTCTAGCCTGTCTTCTCTCCAAGGAGTTTCAATGGATATGCAAAATCTCCACTGTAAGCTCATATCAATCCTGTGAGATAGGCTAAGTCAAAAATAGTACCCCAGTCAGCTTCATGTTTGAGAAGCATTGTTGGGCAGGGCTTCCCACAATCTGGTACCCCATCTAAAACCACCATGCTTCTGTTTCACAGGAAAAACTTTCAAATCACTAACAAAGGATGGTAAAGCCTAGTAAGAATCCTCAAGTTTAATCCATCTTAAACTTGTTAGCTTTTTCAGATGCCACACGTTTCTCACATTGAAATATTCACAGATAAATAGACAGTCAAAAAAAAAAGTTTATATACCTCCCTGAATAAATTTTAATCTGATCATCTCTTTTCCTGATCTGTGTCGAAAGGTTTTGGTTAAAAAAAGAAAGAAATATCAAAGGCAACCTAGGTTCAGCAATGTATTGAATTAAAATGTGAATGCATTATTGGACTGTCCACTAGAGGGCATGGATTGCTTTTAAAAGGCTCAAATAATTCAGTTTCCAGTTATACCAAAAAAAAAAAAAATTCTATCACAGCGAAGACCACACAAATCTTTGGCAGTATTAAATTAACAAATGCCTGAAGACTAACTGATAGATGATGGCACAGTTTATCATGGATTCAATATATTAGACCCATGAAATCTTATCTACAACAAAAAAAGGTAAAGATTGCAGATTTGATCATGTGAGCCTTTTTACATTCTTAGTATGCATAATGATCATAAAAAAGATGTGTGCCTTCGTTCCCAGCTTCTGTCTTGACTTTATCAAGATTGGGGAGGGATTCTTCTTAACCGTGTAAAAAATGATAGAGAACTTCACCACTGCCTACCCCATTGATACAATCATCCTTTGGCTGGCTTTGCTATGTTAGATAGACCATCAATTTGTAAATGAACACACTAAGCCCTAAGCAATAAATAATATGTTGTGGCTGTGGGATGATATTGATGGATAGCTGTGGGTTCAAACAGCTTCAAACAGGGTTCAAACTTGATGAGGCTTTATTTCTTGGGAAAACTGGCTACTGGTTTGTGAAACCAATATAGGAATACAGTACTGTAAAGAAGGAACAACAGCTGTCAAACTTTGTGTGGGCAGCCATGTGCCACTTTGTTCTAATCCTTCTTAAAATAAGGTGTCCAGAACTTGAAGTAAGCTCAATTATTTGTTTCTAATCAGAAGATTGCTTGGGAAACATTTGGAGGGTCTCAGGCTGCTGTTGCAATGCCTCTCTGACCTTTGGAAGAAACATCTTCTTTCTCTTGCCTTCATTTTGCATGGCCCTGCCATGTGTTTGCTGCTGTCAATAACAACATCAGCCTCTAATAAAACAACACATATGAGAAATTCAATTACTTTTTAAGTTGTAAACATCTCTTAGACCAGGGGTGTCAAACTCAAGGCCCGCGGGCTGGATCTGGCACACGGGTGCTTAGATCTGGCCTGCAAGGCCACTCTGGAAATAGCGAAGGACTGGCCTGCAGTGCCTCTGTCAATGAAAACAGGCTCCCAATCTCCATTTTTGGCTGGGACGCCCTCCTGCAACCCTCTGCCAGTGAAAATGGAGTTTGAGAGGGCCACATCCGTTTTTGCTGGCAAGAGCTGCAGGAGGCTGTCCCAGCCGAAAACAGAGATTGGGAGCCCGTTTTCACTAGCACAAGACTCAGGCCGCCACAGGCGCCCCTGACACAAGTGATGTCAAGCTGGCCACGCCCCCCAGCTCCCTCCCCAGGTCAAATGCAGCCCTCAATGAAATCAATTTTGACACCCTTGCCTTAGACCCTATCCTGAAAAGGAAGTCCCCAGCCGACCAATGGGGCATAAAAGGAAAAGTTAGAAGCATATTGTAATTCTGCTGGATCGCCACTTGTAAAAGGTGCATTTCCACGAATGGCAAATATTTCCCAAATTCCTCCAACCAAGATGCAGAAGTGAATGTGAGCACCAAGCGGGCTGTCATCAGACTTCTGTACACAGCACTCAGTCCCAAAAAAATGATAAATGATTTTGGTTCTAGTCATCTCACCCCAATAATTCCAGCTCTGCCCAGGTAAGACCTTTTTGTGAGTTTGGAGAATTGAACAAGGGCATTTTCTTCTCATTTTGAGGGCAACTAGATTTTATTGCCAAAAGCTTAGCTCAGCAACATATGTGTGACCCAAAGTCTAGCCTAAAAATCTGTGTAGCAGTTGCAAAGAGAAATCAGGCCTGTCTTCTGATGCTGGCAGCACTTCTACTGCTTCTTTAGTCAGCTAAATCAGATAGAAGTGTGATATATGTCTCCTGCTTCAGGCTGCTGCGGTAAAAAGGGGCCCTTTGTGTGATCTTGGAGAAAACAGTAGTCAGAACTCACTCTTGAGCTTTGTAATCCAGTTAGGTCCAACGATATTGAAACGAGCTTTGACAGTGCTCAAGTTTACATGCATACACATCAGTGGTGGGTTGCTCCCGGTTCGGGGTGGTTCGTGCGATCCGGTAGCGGTGACGCTGTGATGTCACCGAACTAGTTCTCTGCGACTGGGAGCTGGGCCCACCCATGCGCCCGTATTTACCGTTCTCGGGGCTCCGCACGCTCTGCGCATGTGCAGAATGCTTTTTTTGAGAGTTTTTCCCAAAACAAAGGTACTGTGCATGCACAGAACGCCCGTTTGGCGTGCATGCGCGCAAAGCACGCACACATGCTGAATGCACGCTCCATATGCTCCGATGCACGCACAAAGCACGTGCATCATCAGAACCAGTAGTAAAGGTAAGTAGAACCTGATACACACACTCAAAAAATTGTGATTCCCCTCAAAGTTTCTTGCTATCTCCTGTGGCCATATGCCAGTTTGTAAATCCCTACATTAAATCATCATATAGTATACCTGACTTTGGTTTAACTCTGACATTGTGATTTACAAACCAAGCTTTACTATAAGTTGCACACACTTTATCAGTTGCCTTATTCTATACTTTATTGTTAAAGCAATCCTTGCTTTGCACAATATGCAAGCAAATTAGCACTTACAATTATAATAAAGAACAAACCCATAGTATTCTCAGATAGTTACATTAGAATATTTAGTTGTCACCATGGTGGGTTTATACATTGCACTAAGCCATGATTTTTAGCCAGTTTGATTTGTTGGGCAAGCATATTGCATTAAACTATAAAATACATCTTATTAACTACAATGTTGTGATTATAAATTATAATCAGGCCAAACCGAATTAAAAACACTTAGTGCAGTGTGTAAATACAGTCACTTCACAGAGCAAACTGCAAAGTTTCTAGATTATAAGGCTGTGTTCACACAGCACATTAGTTTAAAATTAAAGTTGACTTGTTTGCATGCTGTGCAAATTCAGGCAATTGGCAAACTTCAGTAAAAGATAAATTGCTGTGTCATTTGAAAGCCAGGCTTATTTTGTGAATTAACCTGCGACGGGTTACCCAGTTTTAACTCATTTCAATTACACTCTACTTTAGACTGCCTTTCTCCCGTCACATGAGAACTGCTTTAAAATATAAGAGAATATAGTACAATACACATTTTATTAAAATATTGCCTTCATTTCCAATCTACATTTTGCATATTCCACAATTACACATATCCTGTATTTCTTTTTGGAGTGACTTCAAAGTCAAAGCAAAGTCATGCAGCATTGGCTCTTAGAAAAAACAGCCTGCTTTAGCATCTAGCTAGCACATTTAACACAGGTGGGAACAGATGTTCCTTGGGTTCAGTGCATCAGAGGACATTAAATTACAGGAAGAGAACCGGAATGGGACACTCTTGTTGACTATTAAATCCACAGGATCCGTGCCTTCTTTCATACTTGATCAACAGTCATATAAATACCAAATACTGTACTGTATAGCAGCTGTATAGCAGTTCCATTCTTAATAAATCCATATTCCTGAATTAAGTTAATCTACTTCCAAAAGGATTTCACAGATTCAAACTGCAGCTGTGTGTTTTCTCAAAAAATATGGGGGAGGGGGAGATTAGAGGACCCCCTCTCAATGTTTTCCCATCACAACACTCGAAACACCTAGAACTAGGTAATGGTGGCATTATCCAGTTAGTGTATTAGAAGAGATGATCTTATGTAAGATGTAGAGAAAATGTAATTTGTGGCAGATGTTCCCCCATCTAAAGGACCTTCCAGTTGTATCAACTCTACTCCCATCATCCTCAGCCATTCCTGTAGGCTGCCCAATTGAGGAAGGCTGATCTGGGTTCTGATCTGGATCCTTCTAGAGGTGAGGGTTATAAAATGGAGTCAGATAAGCAGGGCGAAGAAAGGAAGGGAAGGCCCTTCCTGCTGCTGCTGCTGCAGCCACCAAGGGAAGGGAAGCTGCTGTTGGAAAGAGAAGATTGGCCGAGGCATAAGGTGGGAAAGTCTGGTAGGCCAAGGAGCTAGGCCCTGGTGGACTGGGACTGCTACTTCCTGCTGCTGGGGTGACAGCACTGTTGTTTCCTGGTTGGACCAGGCCTTCAATTCCGGGATTTTGTTTCTTCCATTTTGTCCTTCGGTTCTGAAACCAGATTTTGACCTGCGTCTCCGTCAGGCTGAGTGACAGAGCTAGGTTGAGGCGTTCACACACTGACAGGTATCGTGTTGCCCTGAACTTATTCTCCAGAGCCACAAGCTGCTCGTATGTAAAGGCTGTCCTGGCTCGCCGAGGTTTGGCACAGTTGGGCTCCACTCGGCGCCGTTTGGACAATCTTGGTGAGCTGGGTTCATCCAGATCTGAGGAGGAGGATGAAGGAGGGAAGTCAAGGGAGTGGAGAGAAGCAGGTCTCCCCACTGTAGTGAGGTGGTTCCTCTCCCGGTCTGATTCTTCTTGTTCAGATGCTTCCAGCGTAGCTGTTTCACTTTCGTCTCTTTCTCCATCGATGTTTACATCTACAAAACATAAAACAGCATTGATGACAATGATGGAGTCCTTGATTGCACCTGAGCTGCCTACCTATTGCTTTCTGCCTGAAAGCGGAATTGTCCATGCATACCTGCAATTCAACATAGGCTTCAGATAGGGAGTCTTTCCTTCATTATATTTTTTGAAAGAATATGTGGAACAGGTGGTATAGATAATAGAATCAGACACAAGCCGAGAAAGATGGGTAGATAAGTAACAAGTCTGAAAAACACATAATAAATGAATATATATTTATAATACATTTTTAGAAGCTGATCAGAGTCCTTCTTTAGGGCTCAGAAATTCTGGAACATATGCCAGAAGAAGGAGGACATTAACCTGAAGCATCAATATTAATTATGCTCAGCAAATTCAGTGCTTCTGAGTATATGCAGAGCAAACTCAAGATTTGGCCAGTTTGGCAAGTAATGCACCTTCCAGCTTTGTTTGAGTCCCCCATGTCTCTCTTTCTCTCTCTCTCTCTCTCTCTCTCTCTCTCTCTCTTATTTGTGCTTGCTTGCTGCACATTTGTCTGGGACTTTTTCTGACAAAAATTATAGCACAAAATTAATATTAATATATATAGGTAGTCCTCAAACTACAATCACAATTGAGTTCAAAATTTCAGTTGCCAAGTGAAACAGTTGTTAAGTGAATTTTACCCCATTTTAGGACCTCCTTGCCACAGTTGTTAAATGAACCACTGCAGTTAAGTTAGTAACAAGGTTGTTAAGTGAATATGGCTTCCCCATTGATTTTGCTTGTCAGAAGGTTGCAAAAGGTGGTCATATGACCCTGGGATACTGCCAATGTCTTAAATATGAGTCAGTTGCTAAGCACCTGAAATGTGATCACATGACTATGGGGAAGCTGCAACAGTCATTGGTGTAAAAAATGGTCATAGGTCACTCTTTTTCCAGAGCTGTTATAATTTCGAACGGTCACTAAATGAACTGTTGTAAATTGAGGATTACCTGTATTTGTCTAATATTAATATTTTTGCTAATACATAAATTCTATAATTTCTATGTTTCGGAGCCCTGGTGGTGCAGTGGTTAGAATGCAGTATTGCAAAGCTAACTCTGCCCACACTTCGATCCTGATGGGCTCAAGCCTTCCATCCTTCTGAGGTCTGTAAAATGAGGACCCAGATTGTTGGGGCCAAGATGCTGATTCTGTAAACCGCTTAGAGAGGGTTGTAATTTGTAAAGCACCATGAAGCAATAGTGCATCTGTTAAAAGACTGCTAACTTTGCTTTAAAAGGAAAGGCAGGCAAATTTCTCTTTTTCTGATAGGTAGTTTAAGAAGTATACACATTAAAAAGTACTAGGCAGAGAAACAACAAATGCTTAAAAAAAGTACTATATTCAGTTATCTCCCTGATTTTACTAAGAAATCTCTGTTGAAGCCTCTCTTAACCATACTCTATATCTTTTATTGTCTGGGTATTTATACATGACTTCCTTAGGACTGTTTCCAAGACTGTAATTGTATTATCCATCCAACCTTATTGGGCTCTTGGGTTTACGTTTTAAGTTCAGTTCCAGTGGTCATAACAATTTAATAAGTACTTAGGCCCAGTGGCGGATTAAGGCTCACTGGTGCCCTAACCACTGACAAATCTTGGTGCCTCCCCCCTTTCAATGAAGAACTAATCTTCATTGGGGGATTTTTTCTTTCTCAACTTTGTGGTGCCCCCTTTGGGACTGGTGTCCTAAGCACGTGCTTAGTCTGCTTAATGGTTAATACAGCACTGCTTAGGCATCACCATATGTTTCAAATATAAGCCAAGAGAAAGTTTTAATCTGAGCCACATCTCAGACAATTTAGTCCTGGAATATCTGAATTCATACAACTTGTCCTTGCATCTGTGTTTTGTTATTAAAGATCATGCCCACATGGAAAGATAAATAGCGTTAACACATACCAGGTAAGATTTCCAGATCTCTGTGGAATGAGTTAAAAATAACTTCAGCCCTAATTAGAAATTTGCTTTACATGCCATAGTCTATTGAAGAGTCAGACTTTCTTCTCTTGCTATTTTGTTCATCAAATTATATTAGAAGAAACAAAACATCCAAGAAACAAAATGTCTAGAAGTCTGAAAAAGTGTACCCGTTTTGCAGCTGGAAAGTCTAGTTCAATCCCACACTATGAGACAGCAATGGGAAAATTGTCTGATACCTGAACAGCCATAGCTAACTTGTATATCCAGATTCTGATATCAATTGTCCTTTGAAGAAGTTGGAGAACCCATAATTTCTTCCTCCTCCACTACCCCAAATATGTATTATTATTTTAATTCTATTAGAATTTTTCAAAACAAAAAAGGAGGAAAAATAAAAAATAGAGAGAAATAAACACAGAACATACAAAATTATGCCCTCTACCTTTCATTCTCTCAAGCAGTTACCATTTCATTGTTTCCTTCATCTTCTTTGATCTTTTTAAATTCCCAAATCCAGAAATCAATTCAGTATTTTCTTCACTCAACAAAAAGTCCATATAAGGTCTCCAGTCTTTTAAAAAAAAAATGTCTTTTATCATTTTTTCTAACTAAAGTGATTGTCACAAATTCAGTTAATTTTATAATTATACCACACACACACCCAAACATCTATCTATATATAGTTTTATTAATCTTTTAAAGAAAGATAAAAGAAGAAAAAGAAAGAAGAAAGAGAGAGAGAGAGAGAGGGAAAGAAAGAAAGAAAAAGAAAGGAAGAAAGAAAGGTTAAAATTGGAAAAAAGGAGAAAAATAGAAAAGAAAAAAGTAGCTTCCAGTGTTCTTTACAGTAGTTATAAGTACAATGATGAATTTAGCTCTTGCTCTATGGTTATGACACAACTCTCTTCTTTCTATAATCTATTTTGTCTATCCATGAAATCCATAAATGGTAAGTTCGGTTTTACCCAACAGACTCTTAGCTACTCAATTTACAAGTCATCCACAAAAATCTCACTTTTTGCAGTTTACTTATAAGGAGTAGCTGTCCGGAATGCAAGTAGGTGATCTCACAATCTCTCCTTTTTCTGAAGTGACTTACATTGGCCGGAATTCACCATCTGGCTGCTGATTTCCCTATCTATACCATCCCTGCTTCTTCAGGGACATTTAGCTCACCATTCATGCTCAACAAAAGTCATTTCATTGTTTATTCTATACTTGTTCACATAATAATATTGCTGCACTTACAATACACAATATTCATTTTTCATATTCTTTTTGTAATTCCATGCCCATATATCCTATAAGATTTATTATTCAAAACAATATATATGCATTGTAAAGCAGAATGAACCAATAATCTCTACTATAACTTATTGCCAAATTGCATTTTAATGAGACAATACTGGAAGTTGAAAAAGTAACTTTATGTATTAGGTTTAGAAGTTCTTGCAGGAAACCAGAAAGACATGAATCTTTGACATTCATAGATGATACCAATAGAAATGAATATATGTAGCTCAGGATTGAACTGTGGACCACAAAGGACTCCACAGACATGAATTTCCTTCAAATAATGTGGGCCCTGCTCCAGGGGTGAAATGTTTCTGGTTCAGACCGGTTCAGCCAAACCGGTAGTGATGGCAGCTAGTGGTTCGGAGAACCGGTATTAATGGCAGTGCGAGGCTCCACCCACCCACCCAGTCAGCATTACTTCCTGGTTTGAACCAGAAAGTGACGTGTTTTTACCCTCTGCGCATGTGCAGAAGGGTTTGCGCATGTGCAGAGGGTCTGCATACACATGACGTGTGCGTGAGTGAACCAAGAGCGCGCACACAGCGCATGCATTTCCAATCCAGTTGGGAAGGTAAGTAGAACCCCTGCCTGGCTCCCATTAGCCCTGCTCCCCTGCCCTGCTCCCATTCGCATACTTCCTTACGGACCTTCCCTCATGTCTCTGTCTCATCATGTCCAAATACAATTTTGCCCATCAACTTTCCGAACAATACCACCCTTCAAAGATCTAAACAGGGAATCAGTTCAGAAAGATTCTCAATCTCAATAGAGATTCATAGGGCTCATCAAATCTAGCATCTTATTTCCCACAGTGGTCAGCTACTTGCTTCTACTGTGTGAAAGCGGCTGAGGTTCAGCAGCTTCAGACCTCTGTGAATCTATTTCTGGCTTTGCAATAGATTGGAAACCACAGTAAAACTGGTCTTTTTGAAGTCGTGGAGCACATAAATGCACACAGCAGGAAGTAAGAACACAGATGGGTGTAATACAAGAAATGTATTTTATTACCCTTTTGGGTATAATAAGACATGAGGGGGGTGTTTTTACTGCAGGATTTGAGCTACTAATTAAATGATATCCTTTGCTCTTTGTGCTCAGCATTTTGGGGTTGGCAGAAATAAAAATGAATTCATTTTCAAGCCTTTTTTGATGGGTTGAGTGGCTATTCTTCTATTTCACTGAGCAACTTGAAGTTTCAGTATTATGGAACAGCTGGACAGATAGACAAAATTCACATATGCCAACATACATTTTTTGCATTTAATTATTTCAATAATATGTTCTTTCTTGTAGAGTAACCTTATCTGCTAACAAGAAGTGGGAACTTTTGGACTTACGGCTTGACTTCCGGTGCCGAAGACGGCTCTCCCGAGAGCCGCCGGCACCGCTGTCTGTAAATGTCGGGGGGGCGGCGTTCAG
>JANHFM010008668.1:0-11833 GCA_032468115.1 Grayia smithii
CCTCTGAAGTCTGTGTCTGTCTTGTTGGGTTGCAGAACCAAACCAGACAGTTATAGAGGTGCAGATGATAGACTCAAAAATTCCTCTGTAGAACTGTATTAGCAGTTCCTTGGGCAGTTTGAGCTGAGTTGGTGCAGAAAGAGTAGTTTCAGTAGTTTAACAAACATTAAATAACATTAATTATTACAGTGAGATTTAATATTTTCCTTAATCTTTTCTTTTGTCATTCTTCCACTTAGTCACATCCAATTCATTGAATTCATATCATGTTCATGTTGCGCTTTTTAAACTGTTTTGAATATATATGTACAGTTTGAAATTGTTCCATTGTTTTAATGGATCGTGACTAGGCAAAAAAACATGAAAACTTATTTGCGTGGTTGATGTCAAATGTCAATTGAATAAAACCTTTAAAAATTCTACAGCGCAAGCAGAGTTTTGTTTGATATCTTTCTGCAGGACTTGTTTTTTTTTAAACTTAAGACAGGCTAAGACTGGAGTGGACAGAGCAGTGAGAGTGATGTTACAACTGTATGTAGTTGGAAATTGATTCTTGGTCTTTAAAAAGTGGCTTTGTTGACTTTCTATTGCTCTGCTGAGAAATGATAAGAATAACACTACTGTTTTGTTGCAGTTTGCAGCTATAAGGTTTTTGGGGAAAGTGGGAGTTGCAAGAAAGGAGCTTTGGGCCGTCTGCAGCTCCCTGCCTGTACCCTTCTGCTTTAGAGCAGCACCTAGCTTTTAGCAGTCAAATGTCTATGCTTCAAACCATCTTGTACTGTTTGCATAATTAAAATAAACAGAGAACATGCTTTTATACACATTATTTATCTAAGATATATTTATACATCATGACAAATAAAAATAAATTACATTACAAAGGAGCATTGTATATGAAACAGGCTCCAAACAAGCTATTACTTAAATTTTAGAAAAGGAACCTAACAGTTAGAAAATTGCCAAGTATTCTTTCCTTATCTCTGCAAACTCCAAGTTTATCAAAAAATATTCTACAATTAAAAGGGGGGAGGGAAGGAGAGAGAGAGAGACCTTAATTAAGAAAATGTCTACAAAAAAATTTTGTTTTGTGAAACTTCAGGAAATACTACTTGCCAAATAAACATATTCTTACTCTAATGTCATAAGGATTGATGAAGCACACTGCATTCTGTGGACCACTATGATCTGTTTCTTTTATTTTAATCAAATTCTTTGGCAGCCCAAATCCTGCAGCAAATGCAATGGAATTTGTCTATTAATTTGCAATATTCTATGGAGAATGAGATACCTATTTAAAGTCAAAATAATTATTCTTCCTTTATATTTAGAAGAATTCCAACTTCAATAAATTTGTTTCAGTATTTGCAATTAAAATATCTTAACAATACTTCAAATAAGAGATCGATTTTAAGTTTTCCCAACTGAAACAAAACAATCAGCTTGTCATTAACAGAACTTACTGCTCTCCTAAACCATCTTTGCCTATGAATAAATTTGAAAAAAACCCACCCAAAATTATAAATCACATGCATATATTATATACACAAGTTCATATATGTGAGTGTACAATGTACTTCCATGTGGAAAAAACTAGATGCAGTTTCAGTTAGTGTGACCATTGTAATTATGATCCTTCCTACATGGATAGCATTTTTGAAAGTCATATAACTTCAATGATGGCACGGAATTTATAATTTGACACATATTCACTTCACTTCACTGATTGATCTGGTCTATAACAAGGCTGAAGTTTTGCACATTTATGCAGTTGTCAAGAGATTGCAATTCAAAAATGTATCAAGGGTGTGAGATCGGTAGCTCCTCAGGTAGTGCTGAACTAGATATTCCAACATCCTTTACCATAAGCTTTTTGCAGGGGTATTTGCTGACAACAGTGGTCCAGTTATATTCTCACTCTCTGATGCACAAAACTATGTTCAAGCCATATGGTTTTTATTGTCCTCACAAAAAAACCCCAAAGGGAAAGTAGCTAATACAGCATGTCTGTGTAGATTCTCAATCAACCAGGTCATAATTGTCTCAAAGGTGCTTTTTTCAAAAGGCAACTTAATTGTTTTTTTCCTTGAGGAAGAACAAAATATTTTGCTTGTCATCCAAGAAGCTTCATCAGTTTTCATCTCAACTGAAAAAGCACCTTTGAGATAGCTAGGACAGCCTGAATAAAAATTATTTGGAGATTGAAGTTAGACACCCACTGTCATTTAACATTTGAAAACTTCAGTATTTTTCAACATAAAAACTCTGGTATGAAAAACATAGCTCTGTTGCCAAGGAAGGGGTAATTTCAAGGGCAGAAA
Organism: Grayia smithii; assembly: GCA_032468115.1. Lineage (NCBI taxonomy): Eukaryota > Metazoa > Chordata > Lepidosauria > Squamata > Grayiidae > Grayia > Grayia smithii. The sequence continues at coordinate 2,319 of JANHFM010008668.1, forward strand.
ATGAAACCAAGTGCAGTTAACCACCTAGGCTATGATGTCATGTTAGACAAGAGATATAAATATTAGACAAAATGTATGACTTTGCATATATTTATTTACAAACACGTAAATAAATGATGTATGCCAGTTATTCACCAGACTGTTCTTGTTCTTTTTATATTAATATTAAATGAAAAGCTTATTGCTCACTTTTTTAAGCAAATATATAACAAAGAAATATTGGGATCTCTTGGGGGAAAAAGAAAGTTATCCAAAGTCCAACTTTTTCTTTTTTTATTCAATAATTAGCTGCATGGGTTTTAGTAGTTCACAACTTGTGAGTTATAGTCTGTGACACAGGCATCAAAACTAAAAAATATTTTAAAAGGCTAAAATTTGAATTTTTAAAAATCTGGGTGTTCCATAGACATCATTTCGAGCATGCACAGAGTGGCACTGGTAATTGCAGTGTTGCCTACTGAGCAAGCATTATGTTCTTCAAAATTAATTGATATTTAACAGTTTGCATGAAGGAAATGGTTAAAAAATGCTAATAATTCTTTATTACCATACATTTTAACACATGAACACTGGTACAACAAGTAAAAGCATGCTGTAATTGAAGAAATATGTCAATTCAAAATATTAGAAAGAATCTGATTTATTTGAAAACATAATCTGTATTAAGGGGTAGCACTTTAGCCCTGTATTATGGAAATCCACAACTATCAGTAGTTCAAATCTATTTAATTGTGAAGGAAATACAGTAATTTCATGTATTATAGGACAACACTCTGATCTTGAAAGAGGAACAAACTTAGAAATTTGTTGATTGTATAGTATAAATTAGGACTGTGTTTCAGGATCACATACTAAAGTTTTAGTATTTTACACACTCTTTAAAAACCTCAAGATTCTTTTATTTTTAGAAATTCTGATCAGTCTCTGCCTCATCACCAAGATTTTACCCAATACTGCAGACATACTGATACAGAGTTATATTATCATAACTGTAATTTTGTTCTAAATAAAGTTGATTCTGAAGATTCAACATTTTATTAAACAAGTAATTAATGTAACAATAACAGAATAGCGTAAGACTGAACTGTAAAGTCCTTGGCGATCTCTAAGCTTTGTTGTTTGCCTGTAGACAAGAGTAGGTTTGCCCCACTCCATTCACATTCCTCATATTCACTAGCACTAATGATGTTACCTAGATGGGTAATGAAATGTCTGCAAAGAAACAACCAAGCTCAGAGCACACCAAGAACCCAATAACAACATCGTTATATTTAAAACTATTTTTAAATTGAGTGTGTTTCCATTACCATATATTTTTCTCAGTAACAATATGATAATATTGAAATTGTTTTCTTCCACTTTTATGTTCCAGTTATCCAGACTAACAATAGCCTTGGAGTTTCTTGGTGGTCTACCATTCAAATATTAAGAAGATCATTTTTCAAGATTGGCCACATGCTGCCACCTTCTGGTCTTTAAAAAGATCCCTCTAATTATTTTTTTCTAATGCTTTCTATTATAGTCTCAAAAATGTTTTGAACATTAAAATGTTATTATGCATCTATTTATAAATGACAAAAATGTTGTTTTTGCAGACAGTGGTATTTCTATCAATTATTACTTTATCAACATACGAGTATTCATAATTAGAGTCACAGGATAAGAGAACATTAGGTTAGGTTAATAACTGCTTAAAAAGAAATAAATGCACAGTTCTAATAAAAGGGATGCGAGGAGGGACTCCCCCAAAATCTATTTATTGGGATTTTGTTTTTTAAGCTAAAAGATGTGTGTTTAACAATTTTCCATCATTGCCACAAATACTTCAACAAATGAGAATGAGCCCCACTAAACACTTTTTCCATTTCATTCCCACTTTAAAATGAATTATATGGTAAAAGTAAGTGAGGTAGCATCACACGAATTCTGTAAAATTGCAATTTATTCCCCACCCAAGTATTCAGGATATTCCTTCAATAACAAATTAACAAAATTATGTTCATTTGAGGAGAAAGATAAGACAATCATACCACCAGATTACACCAATGAAAAACTAGAAGTCCTGTTTAATTGGATAGTGCAAGTTAACAGCATGTTGCTGGTATTGACAACACTTTCATTTGTTTAGAAAAGTTTTACATCAATTTGCAGCAAGAAAAACTTTGGAAAGATGCTGTCCAAAAGTGGCCCACACATTATTTACAAACCCCAGGGAGCACAGAAAAACAAGTTATTATTCAAAATAAAACAAACAGAATTAAGAAAATATAGGTTTCCTATTTCCACCCCACAGGAGTTACAACTGCTGACTGAACGTCGTTTTCAAGTCTTCAGAGTTCATCTTTTTCCCGCAATAAGGTGTACCTATGTCCACTAGGTGCTAGCTTCTGAAATGAACTCTCTGGTGGGCTGCTTACTATGTCCTGGAGTGGCTGAAAAGAATAAAACAATCTTCTAGAACAAGTGATAAACAAGTAATAAAAGATTCAGACACAGTACCAATTAGTTATTGTACCAAAATAATAATGTTGCTAAGTGTAAGCTAGTCCAACAAATTCTTGTCTCAGGCAAGTCACCTTCTCCGATGCTTCCTACATTATCTCCTATATATACCGTAATACTCAGCATAGCAGGATGCAGAAAGAGTTTCAGAGAAGGTATGTGAATCCCATTTAAACACAAAAGGAGCTCATCTTTATAAAAGCCCTTTTCTGTACTTTCAAGGTAGTCTTAAAAAAAAACTTTTCTGAATTTGTTCTGAAACAAATGTACTACCATGTCTGTTTTGAGCAAAGAACATTTGACAATGAAACATTCAAACTTACTACAGACTCAGTTCTGAGTACATGCAACAGTGGGCTCGGACTACCATAGGCATATGGTAGATAGTGCAAAAGTCTAATAACTGGACCAGGACTTGGACTTAACTCATAAGGTAGAAAAACACTACTATGCCATTTTATCATAGGCAAACCTGAAATGCAATTTCATAAAGTGTCCAATGACACTTTATTCAACTTGAACAAAAAGGGGATGCAATACTTAATAAATTAAATTGTTTTGGAAATCTTTTAATTCCTTGTAATAATTAGTTTAATATCATCTTGTAATAATAATAACTCATTAAGTCTCCAGTTATTTGATCGGGTTCATCTGCTTCCTTACAATTTTTGGATCATTATCCATGTAAGTAAGAGCTGCCACATCCAGGTCTATAAAGTTGATTAACAATGAATTAGAAATCCAACACATGTCTATCCTTCCATTAGTTTAATGAACTGAAGAGTAGTAGCCATATTCTTTCTCTGCAGGATGTTTATATTACCACACATCCAAGAGACAAAACAATGACATAAAAGTACAAATTTTAATCATACTCTTCTCCTGTCAAGGAATCCAATTTAACATTTCTCTGAGTTTATTAACATCCATCTTCTTGAAATCCAGGTGGATGTTAAACAGCTAACATGACATATTGATGGTTATAAGCAGAAAAGGAAACTAGAACAAAAGAATAAAAAAACAAAACACTCCATCTTGTTTGTTATACAGGTAGTCTTCGAGTTACTAATGGAATGGAGCCTGTCCATTCCATTTGTAATCCAAGGATTCATAGGAGTAAATCTCATACCTTGAACGCCATCACTTCCTCCTTTCGCCCACATATTTGCTAATCAAATGGGCTGCTCGTTAAGTGAAGTATCTCGGGGTGGGGGGCTTAGTGATGGAACAGGCTACCTGCTTCAGGCCACCTAAGGCCTCCCCTGACCCATATATTTAATCTCCCTCCCCTGGGATCTGCACAATTGCTGTCCACCCCATCCTGCTGCGCCAGGCCACTTACCTGATGATCTGTCACCTATCCAGACTGTTTCTTTGTCTGCTTCCTCTTTTTTTGTTGCCAAAGCCTTCCTCAACCAGTTCAGTGGTGAGAAAGAAGGCCCAGAAGAGCATGCATAATTTTCCGGGCCTCCTTTCTTGCCACTGAACTGTTTGAGGATGGCTTTGGTGATGAAAAAGGAAGGTCTGGAGGACCGCGAGTGCCCTGTGGGGCCTTTTTTGCCACTGAACTGCTTGAGGACGGCGGTGATAAAAAAGAAGACCTGGAGGGCCGCGTGCGCTCTTCTGGGCCTTTCTCACTGCCAAAGCACTTGAGAATTGCAACCCTGTACGCTTCAGCAGCCCTTTGCAAAAAGTCTTTGCCGGTAGAAACAGCTTCGGACGGAGGCATCAAACCCTCCCAAGCTTCACTGGTGCTGACAAAGTTTTTTTGCAAAGGGCTGCTGAAGCCTATAAGGCTTCTCCCTGCAGGCTTCGGTAAGGAAGCAGCAAAAGGAGAGAATGCCTGAAGGACTGAAGCCTTCCTTCTGTTTCCAAGCATCCAGGCCTCAATTCGCAGAGAATAGAGGCCTAAAATGCGAGATCACGCAAGATCAGTAGCACAAGATTTTGCACTACTGATGTTGCATGATCTTGTGGTACAATTTGCCTGTTTTCTGTGAATGCACCAAAAGCCTGAAGCAATGAAGCAGGCAAAAAACCATGACAGAGAGGAGATCTTTGCAAGATTAAATGAGTCTCCACAGGCGGAATGCCTGTGAAGACCCACCCGGGAGATTATGTGAATAGGCAGGGTGAATGTTGCAGAGTCTATGCATTTATTCATAAGGGTAAATCAACTACCGTGATGCTGCAACATTTGTAATTTTGGGACTTGTTTGTAAACGCTGGGGATGCTTATTGCGTAACTTCTAACATTCACTAAGAGAACACATGTAACCCAAGGATTATCTATATGTTTATTATTTCAATTAAAACCTTACATTTCCACCCATAGGACATTCAAGAATACCCTCTATTTTTAGAATGCAGTGCTGCTCAGCATGACTTATCTCAGGTAAAGATCTGGCAAATCACCTCTGACAAATCAAGTCTGGTGTTTGCTGGCAGTCAAGAGTTACTAATTGGACATTTTATGATGATGGTTATGACTAGTGTGAATAGGTTTCCGGAGATGCTATATCAATTGGGCTCCGAAGAACTCCTTAGGCCCAGGTGGAAGAAAAATAAGTAGAATGAGGCTATTTAGAAGACTGATCCTAATGTTGTCTTAAAACACTGCTGTTAGCTTTTAATTGACTAGATATGGATTGCCAGTACATGTTTTTGTTCTCCAAGCACTGAAATAACTATTTTTCCATTTTAGAGCTCTGACAAGCAATGAGGAGAAAGCAATAAAATAGAAGGTTAGTTGTTTTGAAATCTAAACGGAGAGGTAGAACCACATCTTTGAGGAGAGAAAGATTTTGTTCTAGGCAAAAATGCAGGAAGATCTAATAGGAATAAACAGACATATGTATTTAAAAAATATGTTAGATGCATGTACTATATGCTGTTCCTCCATGAAATCAAAATGACATAAATGTATTTCCTTCTCCAATTTTTCTCAATATCAATGATGTAAACTGGCTTAAGAATTACTGACTGGCTCAAAATCCTACAGTGAATTATGCCATTAAGTATGGACTTGAAATAGTTTCCACAGTTCAAGTCCAGTGTCTGAACACTAGACTGGTTCTCTTGGACTATTGCTTGATGCTTTCTCACATACTCAGGTTGTTTTCTCATTTTTTTTTTATCATGCTAGCTATTACTGTTTTAAAAAATTAAAGGGCGTTGGACTGAGGACAGAAATAAACTAAGCATTTGCATTTTCTGCAAAACTTCATGTTTAAATATTTCTAAGTCTCATTATAAATAATTAACAATTAAAATGAGATTAAAGACTAAGATTCATCTTTGGATATAGCATCAGTTCAGCTTATATTCATATGAAAAATAAAAGCACCCACTTTGATAGGGTTGTAGTGATGATGATGGGGCAAATTCAAATCCCTAATCCATATATATTGAGACCTATAATTTTATGTGCTAAACTGAAGGTTTCAAAATAGTAGAAATTTTTCCTCTGGTAAAAACATCAAGGAAGAAGGGAAAGGAAGATTGTGATTGGAGATATTATTGGAAGAATCTGCTGACATGAAAGTTAAATCCTATCAGGAATCAAAGTTGCATTGGAATATATCAAGAATTATTTCAAATTTTGCTGAGAAAAAAGCAAGCAAATAATTAATTGCCCTTAATTATTATAGGCTGTGCAATGCTTTAGACTTGAAACCTAAAAAAGTTTAAAGCACGTGAAGTTGTTCATGTAGTATCTTTCAATAACTCTTTAAAGGAGCTGTTCTCCGACAGCCGGGAAAATATATGCTTGCTTTAGAGAATGAATGCCATGTTCTATAGGCAAGCCCAACCACACTCAAAAGTTCTAAAGCAGTGGTTCTCAACTTTCCTAATGCCATGACCCTTTAATACAGTTCCTCATGTTGTGGTGGCCCCCACTGGATGCCTTTCTCCAAAGTGGCACAGTCTTCGGTAGTTCCTCCTCCTCTTCCTCGCAGCACACAGATGTTGATCGTGGCTCCCTTTTCTCGGTGATGCGGCCCCCTGGCCTGCCTCCATGGCAGGGAGGGAGACGAGGAGGCAGGCAAAGGAGCGGTGGACTTGGCTGTTTCCCGAGGAGTCCCCGCTGCTGCTTCTGCTGCCCTAGTGCCTTCACCTCCTCCTCCTCCTGCCGCCTCCTCCTCTTTAGTTCGCTTTCAATTGTGTTGCACTAGCCTGCGGCCCGTTATATTGAGCCTATATTGATAGAAGAATGGTGTCTCGGTTCCTAAGATCATCGGAAATATGTGTTTTCCGATGGCCTTAGGTGACCCCTGTGAAAGAGTCATCCGGCCAAAGGGGTCCGACCCACAGGTTGAAAACCACTGTTCTAAAGGCTGTACTAACATTCTTTCCTGAGCTGCCTAATCTTAATATCCTGATTTATTTTTGAAATTTATCAAGTTTTCTTGGATAAATGAAATTTTCTCTTAATGTAGACGTACTGGAATGCTTTCTTTCTTACCTGACCAGGTGCTACATCTGTTGGATCCGGACCATGATGAAACTCTCTGTGCAATTTTCCAGAGTGCAAATCTAGTACAAATTGCTTGAGTTTACCAGGAACACTGAAATGATATATCACATCATATATCATATTAAACCTTAGATAGCATAAGATCCAACTCAAAGTGCCATATAATAAAAATATCAAAATCATCAATATAATCTCAGTCCATAGTCAATCCCATGATCATCGTAAGAGGTATAGTAGCTGGCACGTACATAATTAAGGCTAGACTAGGCTCAATTAAAAATGACTGCAATAATAAAATACATAGTGTATGCTAAGGTACCAAGATAAAGAGCAAATTTAAGGATGCCTGTTTTAAAACATTGTTAGATAAATTAAGCCAACATTCTTTATATCTCAATATAGCTTTTAATTTAATTTAAAAGTTATTTAAAAGCAGGCAAATAGAATAGAGGAAATTGAGTACTTCCCTTAAGATATTCCATATCTTAAGCAGAACCATAGCTTTAGCAGGCTTTACACTAAATTCAAGAAATTAGCTCAAAATCTAAACAAAAATATGAATCTTACTTAATTCATATTAACCCTATTTTACACATTCAAGATATTTTAAAGTTACTATCTTTTTTCTTTTTGCAATTCCCTGAAAGCACAGCAAGCTTTTTGCCAATTCATTAATCCCCATAGAGCTGAGCGACCCAATAATTTCATTGCCTGCTACCTTCAACCCCCTGCTCACCACAATACTGCAGAGAACAGTAGGTGCCAAATGCAGAGTTTATAAATACAAATGGCTATCTGTAAGTTATATTGATAAAAATGTTTCTGAAAGCTCTCCTGCTTCAGTAATTGCAGGCATAGAAATGAATGACAAAAGGACATCAATTTAAATTTCTTCTGAGATAATCTATTTTCCCACATAGTAAAGACTATGTGAAGATAAAATTGGAACTACCAGAATTCCAAGAACAATAATAAAAAAAATTAACTAGTATATTAAGTATAAAGAAACAGAAATTAACTAAAACAAATTATTATCAAATTTGTCCATAAACACCTTCTTTGGTGTGTGCAAGCCTTCCTGCTTCAGTGTTTGTTTTTTTCTAAACAATTTTAAATAAGAAATGGCATACTCAAAGTTCAGCACCAACCTCCAGAATGATCTGTAACTTTATAAATTTCTTCTGTAAAGCCTTGAAGCCATTCTTGCAAAGTAAATATGGTAGCTGCTTCTATCTACTGCTTTGTTTGAAAATCTGCTTAGAAAAATAACTACGAAGATAGAATAGTACAGATGCGATGTCATATGCTTTGAGAGACTAAAGGGAGGGAGTAGCTGGAAGCAGCTTAAAGTGATTCTCCTCTACAAACTCAAGTTTTGGGACTGAGCACAATGGTGGACTGATATGTTCATTTGCAGATGAATGCAGAATTATTTTCCATAGTTAATGTACAGTACAAGTAAATCCAAGACTTAGGACTGGTTTTTTAGACTTTAAAATTATCCCAGATCTGAAACAGAGGCTTTATGGCCTGTAAAATGCTTCTACTTTTGAAACATCTCATATTGTATCTCCCTTATGATCACATAACTACATTTAGAGTGTTTGGTAACCAACTCACCTTCACCTAGCTCCCCAATTATATCATCCCATCCCATCAGGTCTGGCAGAAGAGGTATGTTATGGGTCTTGTATACAAAAGAATTATATTTGGTGGATCCAGGAGGCAGACCATTTCTAACATGCTCCCCACTCTGGTGAGAGTGGCTGCATGCTTAACATCTTTCCAAAAGTCTCTCAAAACATGATTGGGTCAACAGGTTTGATTATCTTCAGGAATTGGCCAATTAGCAATAGCAATAGTAAGTAGACTTATATATCACTTCATACGGCTTTACAGCCCTCTATAAGCAGTTTACAATGTCAGCATATTGCCCCCAATAATCTGGGTCTTCATTTTACCAACCTCGGAAAAATGGAAGGCTGAATCAACCTTGAATCAGTCTGAATCAATTTCCAGTTGGCAGTGGGAATGCAAAGTTAGTCTTCAGTACTGTATTCTAACCACAAATCCTGAGGTGAGATGGCTACATTGTCTATAACATCAAACCTTCTATTATAACTTCTGTTAAGAGTAATACTGATTTTTGTTTTTAATTACAGAATTTTAAAAATAATACTGATTTTATGGGTTGTTTTTATTGTACGCTGCACAGAATCATGTTTTGTGAGATGGGTGGCTATATAAGTATAATGAAACAAACAAACAGATTATCCTCAACCCATCCAAAACATATGACCTGGAAGAACCTTGTAATGGTTACACATTTCTATAAAGTGAAAGGAATGGGGCTCACAAGCACTGTTTTACAATTGGGGTGTCTGAACTTAGCAACAGTTTGCCCCTAGGAATTTGATTTGCCCTTCAGGATTGGCTTTCTGTAAGCTGTTAAAAGGAATGTTGGACTTACCTGAACGTTCTTTTTCGGTGCAATGTGAGAGAGTTCAAACAGTGGGTGATAACTCCTGCTGATTGG
>JANHFM010008668.1:11933-23519 GCA_032468115.1 Grayia smithii
AGTATTTATACTAAATTTAACTCGGTCACTAGCCAATCAGCAGGAGTTATCACCCACTGTTTGAACTCTCGAACCATTGCACCGGAAAAAATTAAGCTTCTCATAAAGTATTTAAAACATGAATTGATACCATCAATTACAGCGCTACTCATGTTAACATTTATATATTATGTTTTTTATTTTAGAGTAGACATGTTATTATTTTGTATTGATGGAAGTTGCTAAGAATCTCCTTTATTGCAGCAGAGATAAATCCAATAAATCAATAAATAATTCTATAAAAGATAGAATAATTATTACAATTCACATTTACTTACTTCCTGTCCTTAAAAGTAGTAAGGATTAGCTGAAGTATGTAAGCAATATATGTAAATAAGCGTGCAGTAATTCTGCCCCAACCCCCAACAAATCCTCCAAAACTTTACTCCAAGGAAATCTTTCTATGAAAAAATGTTCTCTAGACTTAATTTTTATGATACAACTCAATACAAAAAGGCTTTTACCCTCTCCCTTCCTTTATAACTTTATATGACCAAGATGAAAGGAAACATGTACTCACGCCAAATCACTGAAGTCTGAAAAAACATACATATGTCTAAAACTATCAATAGCAATAACAGGACAATCTGCTGGACTCTTCTGAATGTGGAGCAAAGGATGTCTGAACTTGTCGCAATCAGCATGTAAAAAGTTTATTGTACCTTGAAATTCAGAAGCAAATTTTAGGATTTTTAGAAAGTGTAATATAAGAACATATAGATAAATCACCACAATATATGTAAATATCTAGCTTGGGGCAAAAGTATTTTGAATATACAGAAGGTGTTGATAAGATCATTTTGTATTAACATAAATAGGTTAACGATGCTGTTTCAGGAAAAACAATTTAATTTTAGGAGTATAGATTGATTTCAAACGATCTTCAGAGAACTTTTAAAAAGTTAGCAGGTTGTAGTAGCTGACTTTCCAAAAGATGTGCGCAAGAATGAGCATTATTTTTTTCAGTAGTAAGAGTAATTAAGCTGGAATATACTAATAAGAAAACACAATATCAATGATTATCATTCTTGTGCATAAGAGAAAACTAACAATTTTGCAAACTTAGCCTAATACCTAATTCATTAAATTTAAGACATAATACAATATACATATATCTATATATCTATATAATTACAGCAAACATCTACCTTTTTCACTTATTAACTGTCGTGCAACTTCCTGCTGGAACCTTTCTAAACTTTCTGTATCATCTTTCATATGAAAGAGTATAAGGAAAGGAAGACCCTCTTCTGTCAATTCCTATGTAGAAAGAAAAATATTAATAGACTATCAGTTTTCTAATAGATTTTAGTTAATGTTTTAGGTGTGTACTGATATACTTTTGATAAGGAATTGAATTATGATGGATAAATCTGAAATTAATACAATATCTCACCAATTTAATCAAGTTTTTATACTCAATAATTCAAAAGAAATAAAAAATTAGTTCAAAATTCCTGAAAGGATTGAACAAAAATAATTCTATATATTTATTAATGTTTAATGTTAATTCCCTCAAGATAACAAAATTATATATCCTATTTGATATAGAAGTAATCCTCAACCTACAACCAGTCATTTTATTCATTTATTAAATTTGTTTATACCCATCTTGCTGCAAGGTGACTCTGGGTGGCTTACAATATCAAAACAAAACCATAAATTTATATGTAAATGTAATGTATAAAATCACATTAAATTTGCAATAAAAATACAGCTCAAACACATTATACTCTTTATACTCAAAGATGGAGAGGAAGAGAGCAGAATGTACTCTGGGGAGAAAGTGGGGGCTGCTGTTAGTTAATCAATCTCCTCTAGTGTGGTAATTCTCCATTAGATCCCAAGCCAACAGACAGAGCCTGGTCTTCAGGCTCATGAAGAAGGTCAGTAGAGTGAGAGCCAGTCTAAAGGGGTGAGGCTGCAGCAGAGAAGGCTCTTCTCCTGGACAGTCAATTCCTTGACTAACAGGATCTGAAGCATGCCTCCTCTGCCCATACTGATGGGGTGCCTCAAACAGGAGTGAGATAGTTTTTCAAGTAACCTGGACCCATGCCATGCAGGTTTTTATAGATAATAACCAACACCTTGAATTGCATATGGAAGCAAAATGGTAGCCAGTGAAACCCTCAGAAAAACAATGTAACATGTAACATGGGCCACTCTAGGAGCTACAAAAATTGCTCATGCCACCACACTCTGCACCAGTTAAAAGCTTCCGAATGCTCTTCAAAGATAGCCCAATGTAGAGTACATTGCAGTAGTCCATGCTGGGGTGACCAGGACTAGAATGACTGAGCACAGGACTCCTGATCCAGGAAAGGCCACAACTGCTGCACAATCCAAAGTTGTGCAAAAGCTCTCCTAGCTGCGACTGCCCTCTGCTCTTCTAGCTGGAGTTGCAAGTCCAGGAGTACCACCACGTTGCAGACTGGGTCTGTCAAAGATAGTGCAATCCCATCCAAATTGGTTTAAAGTCCCGGATATTGAAGCTTCATGCACCAAAAGCCATTGGTCTTGCCAGGGTTCAGCCAAAAGCTGTTGTCCCCAATCCAGGCTCCAATAGCATCCAGGCACTGTAAGAAGGTAGCAACAGCATTATTTGGGTACAACCATAGTTGATGTCATTGAAGGCTGCTGAGAGGTCAAGGAGAGCAAGGATGGTTGCATTATACCAATCCTGCTCTTGCCAGAGATCATCCACAAGTGCGACAAATGCTGTTTCTGTGGGCCAGAATACTGAATGCTGACTGAAAGGGATTAAAATAATCCACTTCATCTAGAACCCTCTGAAGCTCCCAAGCAACTATCTTTTCTACCACTTTCTCTAGGGAAGGTGGGAATATGGGCAGATAGGATCAAGCAATGGCTGTTTGAGTAGGGGGTGAACTAAGAACCACTCTTTGAAGTTATGATGGCTACGGAATAGGTGCTTTATGGCTTGTAGAGCACCCTGGCCAGCATTAATGGTTACACACACACACACACACACACACACACACACACACACACACATTCCACAGTCATGTAACTGTATGTTGGGCAGGCCAGTTTTATGACTGGCCAGTGTTCCACAGTCACATAACTGATTTGTGATGGATTCCCTCTCAATGACCATCACAAAACACAAGTATGAAATTATTTCTAGTCACATAAGTGCCTTCATTTACAACTGTAATGATTTATGACTTATGGCTGAATTCCTAGTCCCAATTATAGTTGTTACTCAAAGATTACCTGTACAGATAGATTTCTCAAAATGCATAGGCAATAGGAGTATCACTCTCCTACTCACTCGTAAATCCCTTCTCAAATGAAAAAAAAATTTCAAATTGGTTCCCCAAATTCTTATAGTTCTCATTTATAGAATGCCTAATTCAGTGAGAATTTAAAGTTATGACAGTCCTGAAAAAAAACCCTTTACAACCAATTCAGGAATTCACAATTTTTAGTGTCCTTAGCCATGTAATCACCATTATAGTCAGTATAAGTTGACCTCTATGATCTCTCTATGTTGCAAGGGGGGAGATTACTTACACAAATTGCTTGATATTTTTTCCTCCCCCTCTTACAGTAATGAATGATTGGAGTAACAAATACAGATTATCAGGAACAAAAAGAAATATGTTTTTGATGTCTGAAATTCTGAAAAATTCTAAAAAAATAATCATAACTGGTGCATATCTTGTACATTGTAAAAAGCAAATAAAGAGCATTTAGGTTTCTGTATTTTGTTCAGCATTTACACTGCTGCTCAAACATGTCTAAAGCAGCCAATCTATCTGTATGGGTAATAAGCATCCACACTGAATATCCAAATACAATGAACATCATCATAGAGATCATCATCATTATATTGTTCAATACTTTTATTTACCTACTTCTGAGAAGGAATTTTCTATTTTGAAGCTCACACTGTAATTTTTATTAGCTGACGATTTAGGAAGGGAAGGATATTCTGGGAATGCATAAATACTCTATATATGTGTGGATAAACTTATAATTTTAGGTTCCAAAATACACAAAGGTTGGGTTTGATTTATCCTTGGATGGGCATATCTTTGAGTATATTCAGTAATATATTTTTATAGTATCAGTATATAGTCACAGATAAGTCAAAATAAAATTTCTTGAAAAATATGCCACCAATGGTTAAGCCAATTGTGAAAATTTTAAATCTAATCTGTTCTGGTAGATTACACTTTATTGATACAAAATATGAAGATAAATGAAGTCATTCAGGATATAGTGAAAAAAATATACAAAATGTTTGAGAATTAGTTAATATGTGGGTGGCACATTTTTTATAGTACTTTGGTTAAAAATTCTAGGGTTGGTTTATCCTCCTAAAGGGATAAAGCAAGTTGCTTTATAAAGTAATGAAAGGCATTTGACACTTAATTTTGAACTAAATTAATTTCATTTGCAACCATTTATCCCTTAAATAAAAGGCCTGAATAACCAGATAGTCTTTACCTCTCCATTTTCAAATGTAATTTCACGAACAAGAGGAACACATTTGTCCTGAGTCCATGCATAAGCCAAGTCAAAATTAGTCATAGAACCCAAGTAAACCATATCTGGAGCATTTTCCTGTTAAAACATGATTTTAAAATTAAGCATAAATTAACATATAAGAAATAGTATAACTGATATTATAATTTCCAAAGGTGAGATAGGCAGTATCTAAATTTGACAAAGAAACATACAAAGTATAACTAAGAGGTCATATCACAAGGTACTATATGGCGTTCTGTTATAAACTTTAGCAGCATGTTATAAACATGTAGCAGCACATTACAAAATATTTCTCATATTATGGCTAATAACAGTCAGTACCATTATTTCAGTGGCTTGGAAACTCATAGCATCACTCATAGCTATAACAGATGGCAGAAGGGTTCACCTTATCATACTATTTAGAAACATGAGCACTGAAAATCTAGCCTTCTTTAAATTATTCCAAATACAAATAATTTTAAACATTGATATTATTGTAACATACTGCAAATTCTTTTTGCTTTTTTAAAAAAATTCTTGCTATAGAAGTAAATACCTAAGTACAGGGGGAAGTTTGTTATTGGACCTCTGGCATGATACGTAGAAATTCTATAGTGGTCTTCATTTTGTTTCTTTTTGGCTTTAATGTTATGCTTTTATTTTGGTCACCATCCAGTGTTTCTCAGATAGATGGATAGTGATATAAATTGAATAAATAAATACTATCAAGATACCTTTGAACAATTGTTCAAGAAATTGAATAATTTAATTGATTTTCACTATATTCATCCAAAGATTAAGTATAATAGGATTACCTGAAAATACAAATAATTAGGGAACAGAAGTAAATTGGCAGGGGGTCATAGTGTTTTAATTTTTTTTCTTATGAAGCCTTCATGCCAAAATGCAAATTCCTAAAAGGCCAAAAAGAAAGCTAAGAAAAAGGAAAGGGGACTTTCTGGATTACATTTTTAATTGTTAGTTAATTATCTGAGGGACTGAGATTGGTCTATCTAGTTATGCCTAAGTATAAATAATTATCTGATTTACATTTAAGAGATGTGAATTAATACTTTCCCAATTTGGACACAAACTAAGGAAACAATAGAAAATACTTGTAGCTCAGGTTTTAGATTTTGGCAGTGATTTGCTCTCCAAACTTGTTTCAATTTAGTTTCTGAATGTTACGTTACCAGACTAGGTAACACCATCAGTAGGATGGTGTTCCTATTCCTCTTTAGTTTACAAATGTCTTGCTTGCCAGTGTGGTCAGTTGGTCAATATGGTTTGGAGCTATATTTAAATTGTGAGCAGCTGATTGGTTCTCTTGTTGATTGGTTGTTCGAATGGTCTGGTTTCTAAAATATTCATGTGGCATCTAGATCAATATGCTTGTTAATTTCTCCTTTGTAAGAATACAAGGTCTCAACAAAATCACATATGTGGTGACTGCTAGCATGGCAAATGATTTTTGTTCCTTCCGAATCTAACTGGTGTTATTATCAATGTAGTTTGAGATCAAGGATTTTTGGTCATGCAGTTTAACTACTACTTCATGTTTTATCAACTCTTGTTTTCAATCCTTCCAGTTTGTCCCACATAGAATTGGTTACAATCGTTGCAACTGAATTTGTATACTATGTTGCTGTTGTCTTTCTTTTGTAGTTTGCCTTTGACTTTAGATAGCTCTTTTCTGAGTGTAAATTGGGTTTGTGAGCCATCATTATTCCTAGGGGTTGCAGTATTCTGACAGCTATTTTGGATGTTCTTTTGATGTATGGCAGGACTTGTTTTTCTGTTGTGGTTGGCTGTGTATTTTGTCGGGATTTGGATGACAAGGATCATATTATGAAATTTCGGAATAGTCATTGCAGAGGAAAACATTGAAAAGGTGTTTCTCTTCTACTTTTCTTAATGACTCGGTGCTGCAGTGTGTTTTGGCTCACTTGAAAAGGGTCTGGATCAGTGGTGGGTTGCTCCTGGTTCGGTCTGGTTCACGCGAATAGGTAGCGGTGATGCTGTGACATCACTGAACTGGTTCTACGCGTCCTGGACCTGCCCCCCCCGTGCCTGTACTTACTGATCCGTGCGCAGAGCGCGCTTGCGCACTAAGCTTTTTTTTAGGTTTTTCCGTGAAAAAATGTTTCTGCACATGCGCGGGAGCACCTGTTTGGTGCGCGTGCGCATGAAGCGCGCACATGCGCCAGATGCACGCAAGGCACATGCACCTTTAGAAACGGTAGTTTTGGTTTACCAAACTGGGAATTATATCAGCAGGCTTCTATATTAATTTGGCTCAAAGACTGGATAACTCTTTCTATAAAATGTCTGTTAGCAATTGAAGGTTTTTATCTGTTGCAAGGTTGGCATACTTTTTTATGGCAGAAAAATGATAAAAAATGTAATTACTTTAATAACCATTATATTAGAGGAACCTTGATGAAAATTTGGACTAAGACAAAAAAACAATTCTATACACAATTACCAAGATGGATAATCCCAATCGAAGCAGTAACCTACCCGATTGTTTATAATTTTAAGAAAAATTTGACATATGGAGACCTGATGAATGAAGTGGGGAAAATAAAAACTCAAACAGAATTACAATTAGAAGGTTGGAAGCTAGACTGGTGGTTGTATTTGCAAGCCTACTCAAAATTAAACAAAGATAAACGTGAATGTGGAATTAGTAACACAAATCAGGATATAGATAAAATTCTAATTGGAAATCCGGCTAAATTTATTTCCAAAATGTATAATCTGCTGCTGTCCAGGCATATTGGAGAAGAGACCCTAAAGGACTCAATGATTGCTTGGGGAAAAAAATTATCTCGAACAACTGAATTAGATGAATGGCAAACCATATGGGAGAAATCAATGAAAACGACACTATCCTCCAGCTATAAGGAAAATTGCTATAAAATGCTATATCGATGGCACCTTCCCCCTGCAAGGATAGCCAAGATGTATTCAAACTGTTCAGACAGGTGTTGGAAATGTAAAACCGCCAGAGGTACCTACTTTCATCAATAGTGTATAGAAGTGAAGAAATTTTGGACCAAAATCAAAAATTGGATCACGCAGATAACAGGTGAAAATTTTCCTCTAAAACACGATCTATTTTTATTAGGAATAAAACCAAAAGAAATTAAAAACAAAGATTGGTACATCTTTATTCATATAGTGACAGCGGCTAGATTGGCCTTAGCCCAATATTGGAAGAACCCATTAGTGCCATCTGATCAGGTGGTATTAACCAAAATCTTTGTGCCAAGTCGGATAAGCTTACATATATGGTAAAAGATAAACAAAATTCAGAGTTTTACAAAAACTGGGAAAAATTCTATAATTGGTATAAAAAGAGAGTAATATAAAACAAGACAATTTTATTATAAAGATACTGTAGGAGAAGATAAGGGGAACAAAAGTAGTAAGATAAATATATATACTGAAGTGTCTTTTTTTCCCCTAAATCTGGTTATGGTTTTATCTATATAAATATGTTAGAATGTTTCAAATTTAAATATTGAAGGAATCCAGATAGACTCCTGGCTGTGCTTTCATGTGTCTTTTATATTTCCCAACTATTTATCTTTCTATTTTTTTTTCTCTCTGTTTTTAGTGTGTCTAATCCCTCATCTCCTACTCCCTCCCTTTTTTCTCTTCTGTACCCCTCTCTGTTTTTAAACATTGTAAATAATAATAAAGATTATTTTTCAAAATAATAATCACCCATTATTTTTGTATCCAGTTTCCTGGGACCCCCAGACCTGACAGCATAACCAGATCTTGAGTGACTTCTGAAACTTTGAAAGGGAGCTGATCCAATGTTTGGGGGGGGAGAATCTTCCACAAGATGGGTGCTGTGGCAGAGAAAGCCCACCACCTTGGACCCACCAAATCTAAGTCCTTGGCTGTAGAAGAAGTGGCAGGACCTGGGGTGGAGTCAGAAAAGGAGTCAGCCTAGTATCTCTACATAGCCACAAATGGATTGAGTCAGGCCCTTTTTGAATTCTGTTGATCCTTCTCTAGTGCCAAAATAGTGCTGACCATTAGTTTAGATTCCTGTGCACATGCATGATTAGCAATAAAATGCCTTGATATTCTCCTAGTCCAACCTCTGCACAAGCAGGAAACCCTATATCATTCTGGACAAATGGCTGTCCAATCTCTTCATAAAAACCTCCAGTGATAGAGCACCCACAATTTCTGAAGGTAAGCCTTCAGATCGTTCTCACCATTAGGAAAGGCCTCCTTATTGACCTTACAAAATATGTTTGTGTGTGCAGGCACCTTCAAATCAGTGTTCATTTCCTGGGGACTCCTGGACAATCCCTGCAGTTTTTTCAGCAAGATTTCAGAAGTGGTTTGCCATTGTCTCCTCCCTAGGATTGAGAGAGAGGAAATGGGCCAAGGCTGGCTATGGGCTCAAGGCAGGACTAGAACTCATGGTCTGTCCCATTTCTAGCCTGGTGCCTTAATCACTACACCAAACTGGCACTACTCAACCACAAACGAAAAAACAATCTAAACATGAGATTCTCCCTGTTGTCATAACAAATCTGCTAAGTTTTCTCCTGGTCCATGATTCTGCACAATACATGTGGCTCCAAAAGAAAATCTGTCTGAACTGATTTAGATGACTTAGCATATGGCTGTGACCTCTAGGTGACCCAACCTGACATCAGGGACCAAGCAGGGACAGCCCCGGTCGTGAAAACTCTTGGCCAGACAGGCCAGTAAAACCACCACCCAGGAAGAAAGCACCTGGAACATCGCCAAGACAATCACAGGAATACAATCATCAGGAGCGGAGCTTCATTTGAAAGGAGTCTTACCGCATTATACATGAATGCTGTTCTGTTCTTAGAAAGCTTCTTCCTAAGCACAGGGAAGGATCACCTGCTGCTCACATTGGCAGTTCATTAACAGGCTTTAGCTGGACTGCCAAAATTCCCCACCAGGAACTCCTCAGGTTTTACAAGCTAGAAAGTAGAAATATATTCCTGATTTTTGCAGATGGTACGATAGAAAAGCATCTCTCACGACTTAAAGGTACATCACCAACGCAGGTCATTCAATGACTACCTTGAAGATTGGCCAATATTATCTGGTTGCTACTGCAGAAAAATCAGCCCAACATTTCTCTGCCTGGAGCCAGTGGCCATTTTGCACTCCTTAGCTTCCCTGGTGTGTATGTGTGAGAACCTCTAGTGCCCAGAGGCTTTCCTAGGAGATGCATAAAAAAAGGCACCTTCTCAGACCAGCACAGCAGATTGCCATTCAAAGCAGCTCCCAAGCGCTCTAGCAGAAGATACCGGAAAGGGAGCCAACTTTTCCCTCTGCACTGAGTGTGGACTGGAACGAGAGAGACGATGGGACTCTGTTCCCTGTGGCCATTTCAACCTTCCACACTCAAGGAAGGATGGGACTTTTGCACTACAAGGGGGTTACAGAGGCTCTCAAGTTGAATCCTTGCTCAGTGCAGGAATCATATTAGCCAAGAGGTTCTCTAGCTTCCACTTCAACCTTGGTGATTTTAAGCTGCAGGGACTTGGACTCCCAGCATGCTGGCTGGGGAATTCTCGGAGTTCAAATCCATACAATTTAAATTCACCCGGGTTGAGATGCACTGTTCTACCTTCAATGAAACACATGAATTCTTTGTGCTAATGTTTCTATCTCTGAATTACTCCAGAAAGTTGGTTTTCCCTCCCTACCCAACAGTCAACATTATTCTCTGTCTTGCACTAAACAACAAAAAGAGATTGTGGTCTCCCTGAAGAGTGTGACTGTAGGTGCAAGAGACCTGGCATGGCAGCCAGATAGGCCAATGCATTGCACCCAGGAAAGACTGATGCCAGTTAAGCCAACAGGACAAGGAGAAGCTGGACTGGGTTTAGGATAACAGGCCTGGAAAGCAAACTGATAAGGAGGAATGGCTGAACTGCCTGGGTATGTTTATCTTTCAAACAGGGGAGATTTAAAATAAACAGTTCTAAATCTAAAAAAACCACATTTTACAATTTCCATGAAGGAATATGCTTATTGTCTGTTTAAACAGGAGGCAGAACAAGGACCAATGGACTGAAATTAACTTAATAATTGAATGTCATTATTAAACTCTTTTAAATATACAGGTAGTCCACACTTAATGATTGTAACTGGGATGGGCAACTTTGCCATTAAACAAACTGGTCACTAACTGGGAAATCACGATTGCCAAGAGTGGATGCAAAGACAGACAACTAGTCATTTTCATACTTTTTCTTTTGTTTGCCTACTAAGCACTCTCACCCTTTAGCAGCAGGAAAAGGAAAAGGAAAAGAAGGGAGAGATTATGTACTTGCCTCCCCCCCCCCCAGCAGAGACTGGAGAGGGGGAGATTTCAAGAGAGTAAACTGTTTGCTCTTCTACACATCGAGAAAAATGTAACTGTGCTGACAGTGAGAAATTGTGCTGGCACCTTACTTTCTTGTAGTCTCTTTCTCTCCAATCTACAGGACTACGTCTAGATGTCGTAAGAGCTACTAAGAGTTCAGAACAGTAGTGGATTCTTTTTGCAGGATGCAGGATGTGTGTGGACTATCGAAATCTGAACACTATTTGCATGGAAAATGTGTGCCCCTCCCCCTGATGAAGGATATGTTAGCCCACCTAGCCAGGGGGAAGAGTTTCACGAAGTTGGACTTGAGAGAAATCTATTATAGAATTCACATTAAGGAAGGGGACGAATGGAAAAAGGCATTTAACTGTCCTCTGGGGTGTTTCCAATTTAGACTACTCCCTTTCAGCCTCCAGGGGGCCCCAGCAGTGTTCATGCAGCTGATCAATGAGGTATACACGACCACCTATACAAGGGGGTGTTGGTCTACCTTGGCAACATACTTATCTACACGGAGACCATGAACAAACACGTGAAATTGGTGCGGGCAGTTCTGAAGAAACTCTGTGCGGCCCAGCTTTATGCGAAGTTGTCAAAGTGCGAATTTCACAAAAGCAAAATTGACTATTTGGGATACCGCATTTCCTATAAGGGAATAGAAA
>JANHFM010008670.1:17233-30544 GCA_032468115.1 Grayia smithii
GAATCTCACCAGGCTCAAGGTTGACTCAGCCTTCCATCCTTACGAGGTGGGTAAAATGAGGACCCAGATTGTTGGGGGCAATATGCTAATTTTGTAAACCGCTTAGAGAGGACTGTAAAAGCACTATGAAGCGATATATAAGTCTAAGTGCTACTGCTATTGCTACTCAATATGGATGGTGTTGTCTATGCCACCGAAGATATGCATCTGACTATGCTTTGCCAGTTGATTTTACCTATTTCCAATCCTTTCATACTTTTACATGTAGACATATGCAGGCATACATCAGGAACAGAAGTATTCCAAAGTTCTAACATAGCCTTCAGAATAGGATTTGGATTTCTTCAGAAGCCTGGCACTCTTTGCAATTAGTCTGGATTTAAGAGTTCCTTATCCGGCACCTTGCAGGCACCACCACTGTTAAGCTTCCTTTGTGAAGTTGCAGCTTTGAAAGAGCATGGGGAAGCCAGATTTTTTTTCCCTCTAGAACTTGAAATAATCCAGTTTGTCTGGCTCCTCTCAAGATCTTATCCTGGAAAAAATTATACACTTTAATAGAAATACTTTTTGCCTTCATTAAATTAAATCTCTAAAGCCCAATAGCATTTCCAGTGCTTATATGAAAATGCCAGTGGGGATTGGAGATTAAAAGCTGTAGTTTTATACAAGTCAATGAAGATCTCAATAGGAAAGTACACTCTTCAGATACTGTATAAATTGCTCCAGTATAAAAACTGCATTTTAAAAACTTAGATCCTTTAAAAACACAGTTTTCAGCCCTGTTATGATAATGTCTGTTTACATGTATTTACTATAAGGCTCATGTACATTAGGTCTCTGTTCAATTAGATTTCATTAATTGTATTTTATTATTATATTTTATTTGTTTGTCTAGATGCTCAGTTGTGGATTGTATTTTCATATAAACCTGAGCCATTGAGCTATTTGCATTCAGTTGAAGTGCTGAATTTTCAATTCAAGTGTAGGAAAGTGGAATATTTTCTGTGTGCTTGTTATGAGCTTCATTTTATGACACATTGGCACCAAACCATCAAAGGTCATTTTTTTCCTTCATGACCTTGAGAGATGACCCAGGGCTGTTTAAATGGAAAACAACAGAACCTGTCTCCTTATCAAAGCTGTTAGAAATGTTTGTGCTTTCATCTATTCAGAAAACAAATCTGATGGCTGTTTTCAGAGAAAAATGTAAGTAAGAAAAATACACTTTAGGATCAAGGAATGTTAATATATTCTTAGTTTATTCTTTCTAGCTAGTAAGATGAAGAAAAAGTTCAAGCAATCTTCTAAGTACAAGTCATGAAGGATAGCTTCATATCCTCTTGACACTACTAATCACAGTAGCAATATTCAGATTTTTCTTGGTGAAAGTATTTGGCATTGTATTATCTCATGAGTGGCTATGCTCTGACAGATTTTCACAGTTTAAATCATACAGTAAGTGGATTGGGTCAGTACAAATTTTTCCTCATTCATACCTAGAGACATATATCTCCATCATACTGTTCCCTTCCAACATCAAGTAATCCAAGGATATAAAAGTCATAAGATAAAAGAAAGGGAGATTGAATTAAATACAGTTTACACAGAGCATCGGTGGCGCACTTAGCTAGTGCACTCCTAAGTGGTTCCACTTAGTTCCATTTAGCTCCAGCTGCCTGCAATTAGTGCTGGTTTGAATCTCACCAGGCTCAAGGTTGATTCAGCCTTCCATCCTTTCAAAGGTAGGTAAACTGAGGACCCAGATTGTTGGGAGCAATAAGCTGACTCTGTAAAAATGCCGCTTGGAGGGTGGGGCAAAAAAGCCCTAATAAGCAGGCATATACAAGGAATGAAGGAATTTGCTAAGCACATTGAGTTGTGCTTGAAGTTGTGGGCCGCCCGGAGTCTCTGGAAAAGGGTGGGATATAAGTTGAAATAAAAAAATTAAAAAACCTATTCATTATACAACTGCATACCCGTCTTTTAAAAAATCATCTGCATTTTTTCCATGACCATTTGATTGGTCACTTTTTAAACATTTCACCTCTCTCTTTTTAAGGATAACATTAATTATAGCCACCCATTACTTTCTTAGACTTCCCTTTCCTTTCAACACAGAAGTCTGAACCTGAAAATTAAAAATATAAGATGCAAAGTTTAGAGATTCATGCTTTGGCTTCTTGAACCTTTGGGGTCATTCTCATCAGACGTGATGATCAAGGAAATATTAACTTGGTCTTTGGGAAAATAATGTTCTTCTCTCTCTTTGTGTCAATGTTCACTCTACTCCATCCATCTCTAAAACCTTAGGACAAGAACTGACCAGTGAAGTTGATTTGTATATTCTTTGTTTTGAATCTCTCTACAAAATTCCTATATAGAACAGTCTTCTCTTCAAAAGGGAGGAAAAGTAGCAGATGAATACTAACTGCAAAGGACAGAAAAATGAAAATATCCAAACTTAAAAAAAAAAATACTGCAAAGATAATTGACCCAGAGAGATTGGGTTGAGTCCACTTCCTGGAATAGAGAACAAGGGAGAATGTGCTACCTTTAGACTGATATTGGCAGGATAGGATATTTCTGGAGCTATAGATATATGCATATCATCTATATTTCCCTGATTTCTAGGCTAGGCTAAGAGCCTTGCCTTTCTCTTTCTAAATGGTACTATTGTTAATTTTCTTATTGTTCTTGCTACATCTACTTTATGCCACTATCCAAAGATCTGTGCATGCTCCAGTGCCAATAATAGTAAATTGCTTTGTGATTATCATCTGAAGAAATATATTCTTAAAATATACCAAAAATTACATTGGAGAAATTCTAAAAGCTACAATGAATCTGAGGTGGGCTGTTATGTCTGTGAAAAAAAATAAAGCTTTTATGTACAGGGACATCATTAATATTCTTCTGCTGTATTATTCAGCATGCAGATTTCTTTAGCTCACAAGAACAGTTTTACAAAGAGAGATCAACATTAAGAAAAAGGGAAACCCTTTTCTCTACACAGCTGTAGGATGATAGTTTTATGAGAAGGTTCATAAATGGGGATACACACATTTTTAAAAAAGGTTATGTAAGTCAAAGACAAAGCTGCAATAAATCAGTGTGCCTATAACTATTAAGTTATGTCAAGGTTTGGATACAAGATTTGATGTCCCTCTGTGCAA
Organism: Grayia smithii; assembly: GCA_032468115.1. Classification (NCBI taxonomy): domain Eukaryota; kingdom Metazoa; phylum Chordata; class Lepidosauria; order Squamata; family Grayiidae; genus Grayia; species Grayia smithii. The sequence goes on from JANHFM010008670.1 coordinate 20,407, forward strand.
GTTTGATTCCAGAACTGATCTACACCTTAATTGGGAAGTATATTTTCATTCATAAAACAGGATCCCCTTCATAAATCTGACTTCACTTCCCAGATATCCTATTAACATCCCAAATTTTCTCAGAGTCTCCTAGTCATAAAAAAAAAAATTTTGGGGATCACATGAGGGTAGAGCAAGGATATATCTCATCAAATACCTTGTTGTAAAATGCAACTCAATTCAATCGGTACACAGCCAGTTTCCATGCATAGTAACATCCTGGAAAGAGAAACTGGTTAGGTATTGAGAAAAGGGGAAGTCTGCTTTGCTGAAATTGGAAGTATTGAAGTGATTGAACTAACATTTTCTGTCTCTTGCAAATAGCATGATGGTAGACACACTGGCATTTTTGTCCACTTATCAATCAGTTAAACCTGTTCATCCAAACTGATGGCCACAACAAGGAAGATTGCATAAAGCCAACAGTCCCAAAATGAATGGCCTCAGCAAGAAAATACCATTGATTAATTATTTTGTAAAATGAAGGTGAATCTACACTTTCTCTCAGAGACTCAAGTTAGTACACATGATTTCTTCTCCCATTTTACTGTCACAACAGCCCAGGGAGGTAGGTTAAGCCAAGAGTTTGTGACTGTAGGAATCATTTATATTCTTTCTCTTAGTGTTCTGCACCACTCACCATTTTGATTTGGCAGTGTTCACTGACATAAACAGGCAAACTAGCTACTCAGAAACTGCTTTTGTAGTAGAAATTAGCACAGACAGCAGCAATTGCAGGCAGGGAATCTAGTTGCTTTGTGGCCAAAGAAGAAAAAAATTTCCATGTACCAAGAGCTACCAAACATATAGCCATGCTAATTTATGCGTTCACAGAGGTAAGTATACAAACTCTCATTGGTAGTGTTTTTCTACCAACATATCCTATCTCTTAAATAAATGATGATTGAGAATAAGGCCCTTGGGCTTCAGCATGCATTTATTTTATAAATTTAGTTCTTGCTGGGTTAGATTATTTTTTCCCATAGAAAATTAAACTTGTCTTTGATTTTAATTAAAAGCTCTCCCTAGGCTGGCATTTTAAAAAAAACAAATAACACATTACAATTTACTTTGTAGAAATATGCTTTCTTTTCTTTCAAGGTGTATAATTTAATGTTTTTCATTCTCTGCAACTTTGTACTTATATGTTTATGCATAATAATGGACTTATCAGAATCTATATTTCATATTGAGTTTCTAATTAAGGCTTCTTGATATTTTGTGTTAAGAGTTGATGAGGTAACTAAACTCTAAAGCAGAAAAAAAACATTTCTGAGTAAAAGAAATTCAAATTTTATAAAATAATGTGTAATTAGTTAACCGAATCTTTCCTAGTCTTTCCCCTTTCAGATACATTGGACTGCATTTCCCAACATGACTGAATATTCCACACCTTAACAGAGATAATCCTCATCATATCAATAAAGTTGAGAGTTTTACTTTGCAAAATTTACCTATAGAAATAAATGAAGTGATATGATGTGCCATTTCAGTGAGGAAATGAATTGTTCCAATATTATACTGGCTAAATTGTATTGGCTTATATTTTATCATCAAGCTTATACTTTATCTGCTGGTGATCGTTATATTTTAAGTACCTTATGTATAGTGGGGCTTCTGTTTATATTTCTTGGTGGAACAAGTCCCCTGATTATGTTTTTTGGAGTTGATAAGTGTGATTTTGTTTTGCTAAAACTCATATGGTTGCAATAAAGTTTTAAATCATCATCATCATCATCATCATCCTATGAGGACACAAGATGCTGGGAAGAAAAGCTCAGCTGGATTTAACCAAATATCCATCAGATACAGATTTTGTTTCCCATAACGCAATGACTTAATGCCAGTTGTTTTCTCCTGCTATTACGGCCTAGAAATTGGCATTCAGCAAAATACTGCCTCTGCATATGAATGTTATGCAGATTAGCTAGCTGTGCACATTTTGAAAATGATCTGAATGGACAGCTTTGGACTTCCCTTGAGCATTGCTGCTTTCAATAAAATAGACTTAATTTTTTTCCAGGCGGGTAAAAAATATGTTGTTGCTTTAAGAGTTATATTAGTTTTAACCAATAGATTCCTTATAGCCCTGACACTTTTTTCCCCTCTGGTTCTTGCATTAACCTAAAAGAAATCAGGGGACTTTAATGAACAGCAGAGAAGTGTAGGTCTGCAGAAGATCCAAAAAACTTCTTCCGAATCATGCATCTTCTAATGGAGTCATATAAGGAGACAGAGAATTCTCTTCCACAAATGAATAATCCCTGTGAGTGTACTTCATAAAGCAGCATTTTCCTCTTGCTGTTAAGAGCAATGCAGCCATTTTTAAAAATGCTTTTCCTGCTTTGACTGGCACTTACAGCAGGTAGAAGAGGCTTCTTTGTGTGCCCAGGGCCTCTGCCATTTACTACCCACAGCAGGCTGAGATGTGAAATGTCTCGTCAACATAAATTGTGGCAGCTCTTCATCTCATCTTCATACATTGCTTGTGTGGCATACAGCTCTTTGCTGAGACAAATGGCTCTTTGCTTCACATTTGAATGTATAAGCCACCTTGTATTAAATTCTTTCCCTGCTCTGCACATACAATTTACATTAGCAGCTGAAGACAACGCATCCCGAAAACAGCGAAACCACTTATAAATATCAAGGCATTTGCATATCTTCATACCTAAAATATTAAAGTTTCCAGATCTCCTTTGCGATTGAGTGTTTAACAGCAAGAGTAATTGCAATAAAAATGATACTATTGTACTAGTACAACTAGTGTGTGTGTGTGTGTGTGTCTATGTTTATGAGGGTATATTGAATTGTATACCCTGAATCTCCTTTTGAGGCATTTTTCCTCCCTCATTTTATACCACATATTATTTGTAGGATACGTACATTTTGGAGATATTGAGAATTGTTTCTTGCGTTCTGGGATTATCCGACAAATTTAACAAGATGATGTATGCCTTTCAGGAGACGTATTTGATGTTCCATTTATTCTTAGCATTGGCACTCTGAGGGGCACAGAGCTTTATCTATACTTGTCTTATAAATAGAAATGGAGGAAAGGAGGCAAAAAGAACTGCCGAAGGAAAGACCTGTCTGCTAAACTTCATGTACAGTGAGAATGCATGCAGGTGACGTTAAATACCACTTTCTGCTCATTTAATTGTGCATTACTATAATCTTGCCTTTTGGAATCAAATAACATGCCACTCATCTTCCTGTTTCCTATTCCNNNNTTGTGGAGCCTATATTAAAAACAAAATGCAGATACCTATGGTTAATCTAAATGCAAAAGCCGGCTTGTGATGGGAAGGCATAAACATAGAGGCCTTTCTGTGCTAGTTAATTCCCTCTCCTTGTAGGGCCATTGGGCTTGACAGTGTCAGAAAGCAGAGAGGCAGAAATGTTTGCTTCTAAGGCTTCACGCTGATTAAAAACAAACAAATCGAGAGTGGAAGAGGAGAAAATCCACTCAAAATTGCTTTGCCATTTTTGACTTTCTATATTTGATAACAACTCTCCCTCCCCCTCCCTTTCCCTCTCTCCTCTCTGTCTCTCTCTCTCTCACTCACACACACACACACACACACACACCCACACACACATACAACAAACAGACCAAAAAGCAAAAGATATTGTTGGCCTTTTGCTTGACAAGAGCATCCCTTCTCCAGGTTATTAAGTTGAAAATGCAGTCAAGTATTAATGCTGAAATTGTTTGCATGGTTTCCCTTCTCTGCTCCAAGGACGTTCAGCCAGGGAAGGAGCAGAGGAGTTATAGACCGTGTTAGAGGGAGGATGGGAGTAATGCGATGCTTAGAAATACAGGTGCTCTTTTGTTGTTCCTGGATCAAAAACAGGTCAACTGATTTTGACTGGAAATCTCAGGCTGTTGGTCCCAAGCTACTTAAAGCACCATTGTGGTTCATCATGTTATGTACTCTTGGAAAATGTTAGATAATGCAAATGCACAAAAGGAAGGAAACAGTGAAACAAAGAAAGCATAAGCTTGTTCTGTGATCAGCATTGTCACAGTGATATGTGAGATGCTTTCAAAATGTTGACGTAAGAATTCCTATGAGCACTTCTAAAATACCCACTAATCTATAAATGCAGATGTCTATATAATTCTATAAATTGATTATGTTTCCCTATAATCCTTTCCTCTGGCCAACCATAAGAATTGAATAACTATGTACTCTATGTAGTTAGGAATGAGGCAACAGTTGTGCTAATTTCTTATTACCCTGTTTTGAAAATTCTGCTGTACATTAAAGTGATTTTTGCAAATGAAAGCTAAAAGCTAAGCAAAAGCTCCAGTCTGTTTTGCCTAAAGATGATTATTGCATTCTCTATGTTTTTACTAAATGACTTTGTTACCTGCCTGCATAAACATTTGCCTGTATTAGAACCAGAAGTGTTTTATTTTTATTAGCACAAACTTTTATCTTCTTATGAAGACACAAGGGTGCAATAAAATTAGCATGCAAATACAATGCCCAATTTGCATTTTTCCCCCACGGTCAGCAGAACCAAATGGAAAGAAAATCAATTGTCTATTAGGTCAGCTTCATACACATCAAGAGCTTAAATTAGATCATTGTAACGACTCTTCTAATTTCCAGGCTGCCAAACGAATATGAAATGGTAGCAAGTAGCTCGACTTTCCATCATTTCAGCAGCAAACAGAAGCCACCATAGAATGCCTGTTCTAAGATAGCAAATGATGTGGCACACAATGAATACAAAATCAGTATAATGTGCTTACGCATATGGTGATATTATTGTTGTTTATATGACTGGATACAAAACTCTAGTGTTATATTTCAGTTACCATACCGTATGATGTCCTAGCCCCCCAAAATAAGTTAAATGATTCTTCCTATTCTTCCTTTTTTCTAACTTTTAATGAAAGATCATAGCTCATTTTTTTTTTTGGCAGCTGGACAACCTGAGCTTTGTTATTGATGTGCTATGTTTCTTATTAGTGAAGCGAATAGTGATGGTGCAGAGTTTTCCTTTTTCCCCTTCTTTCTTCCCCCAATCCTTCCACGTTTTAAAAATAAACTTGTACATTCCTGCATCTACCTATCACATTTCTTATCTTTCTTTCTAGCTATTGTCCCAAAACAGAAAGGATTTGTTATCTAACTCTCAAGTAAATAAAGGAAATGAATTCTTCCCCAATGTGCCAGCAACAGTAAACACAAGGCAAAATAGCATATCTTTTATTTCCCCCCCAGAATGCTATTTCTTGATAACAATATTTTTGTTGTTCTTTACCTTGTTGTCCCAGGAAGCTGTGGATTTGTTGAAGCTGGCATGTGGGCCAGTTAATTATTCAATTAAATCAATTTAAATTTCTTGAATATCTTTATGCTATAGAAAAATAAAGGGCACTTGGAATTAAAGTTTTCGAACCAGGTACAGGGAATTGTTCTAAGGCTGTGAGAGTTTAAAGGGTTTAAAGGGTTATTATAATCAGGACAATCAAAAAAATCATGACCTCATGGATAAATATAGTTTCATTGAGTAACACAGTTAGAACACACCCAAAAGGTGGGCATTGCTAGTCAGAAGGTGAACACAAAAGGTGGGCACTGTTGGTTGCTAGGGAAATATGATCCATCAGGATTTCTTATCTATTAGCACAGCTGACTCCTGGCTTCTTCTGCCCTTCAGGGAAGGTTACTGCCTTTCACTGTTTGTGTCTGGCTCATCTTCAGAACAAAGGAATTTCTGTTTTTCTAGCCACCAATTAATGAAGGTCACTCTTGGGCCATATGTATTGTTCTTTTATTACAATTATGTACCCTCCATTAGATCAACCCTTCTCTTCTTTTCATTTAAAGGTAGCATACAAGATCGAAAAAGCCTGTGAAAATGTTTGTTTCTTTTATACAAGAAAGACCGATTGTGATGAAAACTTTTAGAAGTTAAAATTTATTTGGATATTTAAAGTTTGAAAACTGGGAAAAGGATTCAAAAATTATACAATAAACTAATCAGAATTTGTACCGGAAACAAATTCCTTGTTGCGTCTAACCACACTTGGCAAAATAAAGTATTCTATTAATTCTACTAATTAAATCCAAAATTACTTCTTAAAGCAGCTAAACCCCTTGGTAATTGTTGTTTGTGCACATTTATTAGCATGGCATATGACTGTTTTTCAAAAAAATATCCTGTTGTGTGTTCACCAGTGTTAAGAGATTTGTTGGAACTGAAGACTGAATCTTGATCCAATGCCATATTCTTCCTTTGAAAAGTAAAAAAAAAAAAGCTCAAATGTCATAGAACCTGGTTTTTTTTTCTTTCTCTTCACAAAATTCTTCCAAACTTTAACAAGCCTCTTTTGTAAATCCAATATAGGAAAGATTATCAAGGGCATTCTTTTAGTTGGGTGGGAAATTCTGGGAGTTGAAGTCCACAAGTCTTAAAGTTGCCAAGATTGGACACCCCTGGACTAAACCAATAATGAGAATGTCTCATTATGGACCATTTGTGTCCCATAAAGCTTCTTATCTGCCTTGCCAAAGACACCCCCCCCCCAAAAAAAATTCTGTATCTTGGTTCTATGAATCAACAGTTTTCTAAACTCCTTGAACTTCTTTAGGAAAAAAAAGCTGAATCTGAGTCAAAAAAACCTGTCTTAGTTGAAAGGTTTTGACTCAAAAGAGCAGTTATTTGAAATCTTGCTTATTCTTCAACTTTCTCATTGGAAAAAGCAAGAAACAAGGCAACAAGAAATACACAAAACAAAGGCACTCAGGAACAGCCCTATCCCTCAAAATCCACAGTTCCTTTATTTAAGGTTAGATAAACCTAGGAAAATGAATGTCAATTCCATGATTTATTTCAAAAAAAACCAAAACTCTTTCTTTCTTCAACAGTGAATCTTCGTCCCGGAGCAGAACAGAAAGTGGTGTTTATTACGGCCCGTGTCCATCCAGGGGAAACACCATCATCTCTTGTATGCCAAGGTGAATAGCTACATATGTATGAATTTGAATGAAATTCAGGAACAGAATCTTCTTATCTCTATGTGGAACCTGTCTCTAACCTTTACATTTGTTAGCCTCTGTTACTGAAAATTGCATGCTTGAACATTTTAGTTTAAATTTTAAATGGGGACGATTTGGAACTATACCATCTTTCCGCCACCTTATGGCCATGATGGATGGTGATGGATTTCTAGGATTAGCCCTAGAAAAAATTCCAGTCTGAAATTTTGGAGGGTCTACTTTCAATCAGTGTGCATGACTGTAATCTAGATAAATCTATGGTTGACATCTATAGTTGAGACTTTCTAGTTAGGGAGTCCAAACATTGCTATAAAACAAATCTTATACAGTAGACTAGTATTAGGTGTGGAAGTAAATAGAGTTTAAACTAAGTTTAGTAACATATTACTGAATATTTTAAACAAAATACTCATTTGGTAATGAGTTTGCTGACAAAAAAAACCTCTGCAGCTGATAAGACTGTGCTACAGCCGGAATGCATTCCTATATGAAATGGCTCAAATCTTATACAGCCATTATCAGAATGGAAGGGAATGGCCTTCTTAGTTCATACTAGCCAGTCAAGGACTGTGAATGGTGACACTTTAGAAGTTGGTTTGTCTCTAAGTATCATAGAAGGGAAATGTAGATAATTATGTTTACTCTGACTTGGGAATTATTGTGGAATGGTAGGACAAAATGATGTTAAATGGGGAGGAAAATAAAGCATGGAAGAAAATGGCTGAGAATAGTTATTGTTTTGCATTTTTTTAAAAAAAACTAAAGCATTACATTCTTACAACACAAATGTGAGCCTGGAGAAGTATATTAGAAACTTGCTTGTCAGCAACAATATTGCATGCTTGACTGGAAGATAGTGGATTTCCATCTACAATGAACCACTTGGCTTACTGTCTCTTAAGGATTTGCTTCTTGTGTGTTATTAGTATTCTAAAGACTGATGAAGAATCAGAGTAAATCCACACCATCCTCATGAAAGTTAACAGAGACCCAAAATGGATAGATATATTTTCATAGAAGTTTGGTAGCATATATCCAATCTCGGAACTGTTTAGCTGCCCTGTGCTGATAGCAGGAAAAAACCTCCAAACGCTGGTTGTTGGATGAAACCTGGTTTATTTCCTCACTACAGGGTAGCTGTTAGTCAATGCTGGTGTTGATTTAAAGTTGGCGCTGAGAGCTTCTGCCTCTCAGCACCTTACATAGTCCTCGCCACACACCCCTCCCCCATGTGATTGCACACTTGATGAAACAGCTGTTTGGTGGCATGAGCTTCAGTTGCCAGCCGGCTCCTCCACATCACTTGCTTCAACATCATCAGTGTCAGGTTCCAACCACTTCTGACAATCAAATGCTCTTTGAAGTTCTTGTTAGGGCTGCTGGCCTGTGCTCCTTTTATCTTGTGTGTGTCCCACCCACCAAATTACCTTCACTGCCCAACCCATGTGATCTGGAAAGCACCACCCTCACTGATTCAGAGCAACTACTTTCAGAAAGCTCCCCCACCCACTAATTCAGAGCAACTACTTTCAGAAAGCATCACCCTCACTGATTCAGAGCAACTACTCTCAGCCACCAAACTGGCTTATTATTGCATCACCTTTCTTTCTTTCCCCTCTGTTCCCTTTACCCCCGTTTGTTTCTCTCAAAGGGGTGGAGTATTCGTTCTGATTACAAGGAGCTGTCCGCTCCAGAGCACGTTTGTCTTTTTAGCCATTGAGGGATAGACAGAAGAGGTGGCTGGAGGTCCTTGGTTGAGCTCCAGGGCAGGATGGAGTCAGGCGGTGGTGCGGTGAGCCTCCCCTTCCGAATGGCAGCTCCGGGCCGGCTGGCATGCTGGAGCTGACAATCAGACTGTATCTCCCCAGTCTCCATCCTATCGTTGGTGTTTCTCTGTGCTGAGCCCACCACTCGCACCCTGCCTACCACCACCACCACCACCATCTGTGCCCTGGGAGTTGCTCACCCCGGAGTCAATGTTGTTTCGGGGTTCTGTTTCAGCTTTGAGCATCCTCCGTGATCTCCTGCCGTTCCCCCAGTCAGTATGCTTCCCCCCCAGAGTTGTGTGTCAAGCCCAGTCCAATCGAGGCTCGACAGCCAAATTAAAATCCAGTTACATATGACTTTCTACTTAATATTGCAGCAAAGGTTCAGGGTATATAATATATGTATTTTGCTGAATCGGTTCTGACTTGTAGAAAACAGTTTAGAAAAGCACATAGATTTAAATGCTGTTGGAAGCACTGTTTCTAAAACTTTGTTTCTGAGCCTAGATCACTTATTTTACCTGAACAACACACAAGGTTTTATATATGGCACCATGAAAAAAATGTTAACACATCTGTCTGGTAGTAACCTCTGTTAAGAACTGTACTGAACAGCTTTCTGTTCTCACAATGGTAAATCTAATCTGTATGAGATGCCTCAAAGAGGACTGAGTTCAATAACATCTCTCAGAAGTATTAAGAGATTTCTCAGAATGAGAACAATATATAACCATCATGATTAATAGGTGCTGGTAATATTACCACTTTCAAAAGTGTCTGTGTTAGAAGCTATAACTCCAGTTGAATATACATATCCATAATCAGCCATATTAAGGTTTGGGTGGTTCTAGCTTAGTATGTTCTTTCTACCTAACCATTCATGTAAAACTAAACCCAGATTATTTTAGTTATCTAATCTGTAATTAAAACACAGTTTAGAATATACCCTTAATTTCTGAACCATTCATAACAGATGATCATTATTGGATGATTCCAGATTCTATTATTATGAGAGAGGGATAAATATTTTATGAATGCATTGAGATCTCTGAATAAGAATGTACGGGAGTGGATAGTTATTGTCAGTCCTTTGATGGATTTTTATGAAATGTTCACACTGCCAGTTTTGGGGGAGAAAAACAACATGTTATGTGCCTAGAAAATAAAGTCCTTTGCTGTCTTTTTGTTTTGTTTTGATAGGATCATTTCTGTTTCACCTATAATAGTGTTTCTCAACCTTGGTGACTTTAAGATGGGTGGACTTTGTTGGCTGGGGAATTCTGAGAGTTGAAGTCCACCCATCTTAAAGTC
>JANHFM010008672.1:0-15350 GCA_032468115.1 Grayia smithii
GTATGCACCAAGACAAATTCCATGTGTGTCCAATCACACTTGGCCAATAAAGAATTCTATTCTATTCTATTCTATTTCTATTCAAAAATTAACTAACTTGCAAACAACTGTATATTTGGAAATGTTGCATACAAAAAAATAGTATCTTTAAAATATTATAATATACTATTTAACATATAGCTATAATAAAATATTGTAAGTAAATATTATAATGTGCATCTCATTCAACAAGATGCTTCAATGTAAAGACTTGCCTCTTCTGAGCTTGGCATATTTACAATCACACATTCTGTCTCCCAATTCTTCTCAACCTATTTAAAAATTATCTGAAATTATTTTGATTCTTTTCTGGTCAAGAAATGAGCACAACTCTGTGAATAAAGGATACTGCGAAGGAAAGAAAATATAATTGGAGAGGAATAATGGAGAAAAGCAATTAAAATAGTTGTGAATCTCTTGTCAACACAGAGTGCTCCAGCAACTTCTCTGGATGCATTCTTAGATTCCTTTCCAGCTTCAGCTAGTTGGAAGTTTGGATTTTAGCCTGTGTGAGGCAGCTATGATTTGCCTTGACAGGCACTTCTTGCTGATTCACCTTGTCAAGTTGAAAAGGTTATCCATTAACATTTCCTTCAGTTATTGCAAACTGGTGGAGGCTTGGCTGACTACAGTGAGAGACCATGTCACCTCAATCTTAGAGGAGGTTGCTTTGCTTCATGAAGGAGTTACACTTTCCTCAATCTTTGTTTCTTGAAGTACTCTGTCACAAATCTGCATAGCCCTTGGGCCATCTTCACCCCCCAAAAAATCACACAAAATTCCTTGAAAATGACAAATGTCATCATAAAAGTTGCATGACATTCACTCTGCAATGAAAGAGTCTGTAATGTTAAAGGATGTACTATTATAATGTCTTCATCACCTATGATGAAGAGAAGGGGAGGAGGAGGAAATGCATGAAACCAACTGCTATTATCAAAACATTTTGCAACAAGTTTTACAGCATCAAAATGAGATCTTTCCAGGAACAGATGTCTACAATTGAAGCTTTACTGCAGGTGAGCCCTCAACAATCCAAATCAGTGGTGGGTTGCCCCCGGTTCGGTCCAGTTCGCACGAATAGGTAGCAGTGACGCTGTGACATCACCGAACCGGTTCGCAGCGTCCCGGACCCGGGCCCACCCACGTGCCCCAACTTACCTTTTTTTTCAAAAATCGCCGAAATTAGTGTTCTGCGCATGCGCAGAGTGCTTTTTCGGAAAAAAAGTTTCTGCGGATGCGCGGAAATTTCGCGCGTGCACGTGTGCACATGAAGAGAACCGGTAGCGAAGGTGGGTAGAACCCACCCCTGATTGGAATCAATTGTGGTTGTAAGTTGGGGACTACCTATATTCTTGACTAACATGAATGATATTTAAAAAGTATATTTCTAAGGGTTTGTTGCCCAATTTCTTATTGCGCAGTTTAATAAAACACAGCAAATATCTGTAGATTACATTTTCAGCTATATAACTTATATTAAAAAAAAGAGATATAATTTTCCTATACATGCTATTTAATGTACATACACAAAGACAAAAGTTATATATCTAGCAATTTGATGCACTTAATTTTATACTTTCTTTAGATACTGGGTAATATGTACTATTTTATGTAGAATATGTAAATATTATGATTTATAAAGAATATCTACCTACTAACACCCCTTCTGTAGCTTGAAAGGATTCTCTTACTGCCCAAGGAGCTTTGGGAAATTACTTTTTCATACTTTTCAGCAAATACAACTATTTTGTCATTATGGAACCATCAGATTTTATTTTATTATTTTATTTTAGCTACAATCAATTTGAGGTTAATGTCTTAATTTTCTTTCATAATTATAATATTTTATTGTTCTAAGAGTGAGATCACTAATATGATAACCAAAATGAATTAAAAAATAGCAAACACATTCAGATTTGATATTTTGCATTATTTTCTATGAAATTGTATTTGTGTATACATCTACTTTTACTTTATTTTTGAAATCAGAACACATGATAACTGCTACAGCAGATTATAACCCAGTGAAAGGTTCACTTTGAGCAATGATGAGAACTTCATAAGTAGAAATAACGACTACTGGTTCCCAGAGTCAGTATATTGTCTTTGATATTAGAAATAATATATTGTCTTAATGACTAATAAATGTCAAAATCCTTTTGTAGCTGTCTAACCTGCTATATATTATGAGACTCTATTGTTTTATAGTATGTTTTGTGTTCAATAACAATACCTACTGTTCGGCATAAATTCTGGGGTTTTAATATGTATCAGTTAATATAATAAAAAGGTAAATGCCTACCCAGTTCTTTTTATGAGGTATAATTTATGCATCATGCTCTCTTTAGTCACACTCTTCTCTTTGGGTCCAATTTGATTATTTTGCCTTTGTTGCAACTTTTCTGAAGCTGCAACTAAAAATCAGCTGTTCCTGCCCTTGATGTTCACAGTAACTATAATTGTTCTTGACAAGAATGTCATCACATTCATTTTAAGGATCTTTCACTCTAAAGGATGCAAGTTTATTTCTGCTACCATCAAATTTATTTGCAGCCAAGTGTTTAACACAGTTCCTCTAAAGAGTTGAAATAGACTGATTTTCCAACTACATTTTCCTGAAATCAATTCAAACCATTTTTCTAAGAGCAGCGATTCAAATTCCTTTTAAAAAAAAATAGCAATAGAACTTTGTGTCTGAAGTCTGAGCTAAGTAGGATGGAGAATTAGGCCTGAATGAAAATCTTAATCCTTGATTTAGGCTAAATGTTTTGCCCAGTTTTTTGGCTTCTTTTAACAATCCTTGAAAAATATTTATTGGGCAAATTATTATCACATACTCATTTATCAGAAATTTCTGACTTAGATATATCTCGGTGGATCATTGTAACACATTCCTTAACTTTACTTGAAAAATAAAGGGTCCAGAATGGTAACCAGTTTCAGCAGCTGTTAATCCATTTTGAAGAATAATTTCAACACCTTTAGTCTTATGAACTAAGCAAAAAATCCACAGAGCAATAATATATCTCAAATTTTCCTTAATTATATATTTGGATTCTTCTGATTTCAATTTGGAAGCTTAAAACTTTACTAATGTCTGATGAAAGTTGGAAACTTGCTTATCACATTACTACTTAGCATATTTATCTAATAGGAGGATGAACATTTTGTCACTGGCATCCAGCAGTTAAGCCACATTAATATGAGTTAATGCAATCTCACAGTCTCATTAAAGTAATTATTCATTAGCAGGCATTTTGAAGCTTCTAGATGAAGAAGTCCTCTACTTGCATAAGTCCATTTCTCTTTTGTCTGTCAAATTATTCCTTGTAGGTTCATCATGTTAATTTCAAGGTTATGTTTAATGGTTTTATAAATGGCATTTCCATTGCATGAAAACAAATGGTGTACCATGTCTCATTCAAAAGATAATGCACAATCACCTAGTAGAAGGATACAAAATTATTAAATGGACTTCCAGATTTCTTATCTCAGAACCACATTTGTAGAAAAAATTAGCTAGAAAGCTAGGAAGGAATGTTTCTGTAACAAATGAATGGAAACCATTTTATGATTTAAAATATCAAGTAACATGTAATATATTTAATTTTTTCCAGCATCCATAGTCCAGTCATCATCCAGTAAAAATAATTTCTCATAATATTTATAGCTTGTATCTTCCTGGTGCATGTACATTAGTGGGTATGTGAATGAAAGAGAAAATTAAATATAAAACTGAATTCATGTATATGATTCAGCATCAAACCAAGCTAAATACACATTTACAGGCTTTCACCATTTTTATGTGATTAATGATTTCTTAGTTTTATTTAAGGACAAAAATCTGCTATGAAGGATGTTGGACTGTTAATAAATAGAGATGCACTTCTTTAAAGGCATAATATCTACAAATTCTCTATCATGCACTCTCCTTTATATATTCTCTTAGCCATAAATTAAGAGAAAAATGAAATCTAAGTATTAATTTAGTTGAATCCGAATAAGTCCTCCTAGAAGCAGAAGGGACATGCACAACAGCTGTTTAACACTAATTGCCAACTATTGCACAAGAATAATAAAACTAAACTCAATGTTTTTTTTTCTGAGTGTGCCAGACTTTGCAAAGAGCTTACACGAAAACACCTACTGAGTTTACCTATTTTGTAGCTGGGCAGCAGAAGTGCCTAATGATTTTACAACTCACATTGAAGTTCAATGAGAGTAAGTTATATTGACACTTTGAGCTTTTATTTCTTAATATGATTTAAATAATGTTATCTAGATAATATGTGAAGCAGAGTAATATATAGCAGCTGCAATGGGAAAACATCATTAACAGATTAAATTCCTTTTTCTTGGCACCAGAAGGAAAAAGGACTTTCCTCTCTGTTGGGTGACTTGGTGGAATCTGAAAGTGTAGTTCTGTGGTATAGGAAGATATTTATTCATTGGCCCTCAATAAATGGAATATAAGCTTTATAACAGCACAGGATCTGTATTTAATATATGTTAAAATTCTTGTTTGTCTGATATAAATTTAAACACCATTGCTACTTTTGGAGAATTTCCTCCTTTGTGGAATGACTGAAATATTATTTTTGAATACATACTTATCTCATCACTGAGGACTAGTCCTTGACTATCATATCACTGGCAACCATGACTACAAGTTGTTTCTAGCATTAATCCATATTAGAAATATAACAAAGTAATAAGAGGACATTAAACACCATAATTAAACATAATTTTCCCAACACGTTGAGAAAAGGTTGATGCCTATGAAGCTAAAAGAAATGAAGGGGTATTAATAAAGAAAATAGTATTCTTTGTGTTAAAGCAGCAAACTTAGTTTAAATAAGGAGCTGCCCACAATAATGTCAGGAAAATCTAATGTAGCATATGGTTTTAACTGAGATTTTTTGCAAAATTATGGACACTTTTTTGCTGCTCCCCTGTTGAATTTCCCTGTTTTTCCAAATCCCTCATTGTTTGTTGGCTGTGGATTAATGTGATGGTTATATAAATTGAGGCTTAATTGTGTATTTAACACAGTACCACCAGTACAGCCGTTGAGGCACTTATGGACCATACAGACGTGGGGAGACAAAGTGAAGGAGGCCCTACAAGGGGACGCCTGGCTAACTGCACATAAAGCAGAGGTAGATAATCAGGATGGACTAGCGTGGGTGGCTGGGAAGCTTTACATTCCCCTAGAGTTACGGAAGGACGTTCTACAGTGTTGTCATGACCTCAAACAGGCCAGACATTTCGGGTTCCTCAAAACGTTGCATTTAGCCAGACGCCAATTCTGGTGGCCACGAATGAGAACAGACATCCAACGCTATGTCACCACATGTCCCATCTGCACTGTCACAAAACCTCAGCCCGGAAAGCCTTTTGGGTTGCTCCAAAAGGTAACCGAACCTGAACGGCCATGGGAGGACATAGGGATGGACTTTATTGTAGACCTTCCCAATAGCCATGGATATACCGTTATCTGGACGGTCATTGACCTCTTTTCGAAACAGGCCCATTTCATCCCTTGCAAGGGCCTGCCAACAGCTCGCAAATTGTCCCAACTTTTCATATAACATATCTATCGACTACATGGGGCACCTAAACGAATCATCTCGGATTGAGGTGTACAATTTACCGCCCGCTTTTGGCGTAATTTTGTAACACTCTTGGGAGCAACACAGGGACTCAGTATTGCGTTCCACCCCAGTACTAACGGAGCCGCTGACTGGACTAATGCTATGATTGAGCGGTATCTCCGCTGTTATGTCACATACCAACAGGACAATTGGTCTGCTCTGATACCTTTCGCTGAAGTAGCATATAATAATGCAGTTCATAGGAGCACTGGTCTCACACCATTTAAAATAGCCACAGGTAAGGAACTCCTAGCGATACCAGACCTGGCCCACACCCCAACACAGATGACCAACCCATCCCAGAAAGGATGGGCTGAACAAATCAGCCAAGTATGGCCTCAGGTAAAGGAGGCATTACATAAAGCAGCTGAAGAATACAAAGCCCAGGCCGATAAAGGTCGAACAGAACCAAAACCATTTTCCATAGGGGATCTCGTTTACCTGTCCACCAAATATCTAAAATTATGGTTGGCCAGTCGGAAGTTGGATCCAAAATATGTAGGACCCTTCCCAATCATAAAAATCATAAACCCTGTGACGGTGCAGTTGAAATTACCTGCGACCCTTGGCCGGATCCATCCAGTGTTTCACTGTAGCCTATTAAAACCATACACTGGCCAACGAGATCAATTCCCAAGACCAGGCCCGGTTTCACGAGACCGATATGAGGTGTCTCGTATATTAGATTCCAGACGGAAAAGGGGTAAACTACAATATCTCGTTAAATGGAAAGGATATCCCTTAAGTGAGGCAACCTGGGTAGCTGCAAATCATGTTCAAGCCCCTAAATTATGTACGAAATACCATAACCAATATCCTCATAAGCCAGGTGGGCGGGGTGATAGTAGACCATGATAATCACGTTTCTGTCCTTTCCTTTCATTGGTAGGTGGCTTCCTGGTAGAAGGACCGCCTGTCGGGTTCGACGTCACTCAACACACGCCATCTCTCCCGACACCATAAGAGG
The DNA here is from genome assembly GCA_032468115.1 of Grayia smithii. Lineage (NCBI taxonomy): Eukaryota > Metazoa > Chordata > Lepidosauria > Squamata > Grayiidae > Grayia > Grayia smithii. The sequence continues at coordinate 6,664 of JANHFM010008672.1, forward strand.
CAGCCTACCTCTCTGCGAGCTGTGTGATGTTCAGACACTACGTTATTGCCCTGATCACGAAGGAGTTTCACATGGTGTGGTGATGGTCTCATTAAAGGGTATTAGCAGGCGGTCGGGGATAGGTACATAGGGTGACGGGCAGGCGCCCGGGATGCAGGGATGAGAACAGCTGAACGAGGAGAAGGCGGACGCCACGCCCGGTGGGAGCACTGATTGGCCGCCGTCGCCCGCACGGGTTGAAAAACGCTGGTGAAGGCGGAAGCTAGCCGCGATGACTTTGTTACATTGGAGCTTGTGTCTTTCATGCCTGCAGTGAAATAAACACCGGTGCACAACCTGGTTTGTTCTTTTTCACTGCGCGGGTTGAAAAACGCTGGTGAAGGCGGAAGCTAGCCGCGCTGACTTTGTTACATTGGAGCTTGTGTCTTTCGTGCCTGCAGTGAAATAAACACCAGTGCACAACCTGGTTTGTTCGTTTTCACTGACATTCGCCGAGGGAGCCGAGACATGAATTATTTTCCATGTCAATTTCTCATGGTAGTGCCCATCATCAAGGTAACTAGCACTAAAGTCAATAGCCCCCTGGTCTGCAATATGAAGATAGGAAAGTTAGAAGGAACATTTTGATGACTTCTTCCAAGCCTACTTTGGTGTTCTAAAGTTATGAGACAAATAGTTACTTCTCAAGAAAACATATCTCTCCTCTATCTTTTTTTCATAGTTTGAGTGTTGGTCACTATCATGTCAATTTGATAGAAACAAATTTTGGAACAATACTGCCATACTTCTTCATCACTAAATTCCAGAAATACTACCTCAGTAGGATTTGTTGGTTAGACTTATCATACCTTCCAACTATTCTCCACATTTTTTCCCTCAGAATAACCTGTTAAAACAGATTCAACTGAGAAAGTGTAGACTGCCTCAAAATCAGACAAGGAGTTTAATTGCTGAGGATGAAATTAAACCTGAATTTTCTCAATCCTAATCTTACATTGAAATTATTCTAATGAATATTTAATTGACTACCAGAAATACATTTATAATTTATAATTTATACCAATTACAGGTAGGACCTAATGCAAAGTTTACCAAAGTAATAAATAGCATCATAAATAGCCTTTATGTGACACAATAGTGGGGCTCCATCCAGGGGTAGGTTCTACTTACCTTTACTACCAGTTCTCTTGATGCACACACTTTGCATGTGATCAGCGGGTGCGCGCTCACTTCGCTCACATATGCCAAATGCGCACTCCGTGCATGCGCAGTAACTTTTTTGGGGAAAAAAACCTCAAAAAAGTGCTCTGCGCATGCGCAGAGCATGCATTCGGCAAAAAACCATAACTATGGGCATGTAGGTGGGCCCAGCTCCCGGTCATGGAGAACCAGTTTGGTGATGTCACAGTGTCACCGCTACCGGATCACGCGAACCGGCCCGAACCGGGAGTGACCCACAACTGGCTCCATCCCTGTGATTATACCTGTCCATTCCACACTTAGATATTCAGAAGAATAGAGACATTCTAAACAGATCAACCTATACTGTGAAGAACAATATGTTTACTGAAAAGGCATTAGACACCAATAACTCCATAATATTATTTATTTTATTTATTAAATAAATATATATGGCTGCCCATCTCACTCATAGTGGCTCTGGTTGGTTTATAGGAATAAAATCCTAAACACAATACCCAATATGCTCCAATCCCTGGTGACAACAATCAAACAAACCACTTGATGGGCTCCACAGCAATCTGGGATCCCTAGGTAAATCCCCATATTATAGTTCTGATATAATTTTCTCTGAAGTAATGTGAACATTGAAAAGTGGGCTACAATTCATTCACAGTAATATGTTTTGTTTTGAAAAAAAATACACCTAATGTTTACTTGTATGCTTTTTCAAATTCCTGGTCCATAAAATCTCTCAGAGATTTTCTAAGCTTTGTATTTCATCCACTGGCAGAGAACAATGGAAAGAAAACACTTACCAGATATAACTTTCTTGAAGTGGTTAGGAATATTATCTAATATAACATTTTCATAGTGACAAAGATATAAAGCCTTTTTACAACATCCAATAACCCTAATCCCCTTCCCTTAATATAACTATGCCTAACGTGTCAACAGTATTGAAGTTAGATAGATGATAGATAGATAGATAGATAGATAGATAGATAGATAGATAGATAGATAGATAGATTCATTCCATTTTATTCTATTTTAGAATATTTTTCTATTTCTATTATCTTAAAATTTTAGCATTACGTCTTTGTTTTACATAAATAATATTCTGGTTTTTTAGCTTTAGAAATGTATGTTACAGTAGTAACTATAGTAACAATAATACTCTATACTTTTAGCCTGCATCTTACGTGTGGTCCTTTTATTTTCAAAAGATTGTTAATTGCTTCCATTCTATACTGATCTTTGACTGAAATAAACTTTGACTTGACATGCAGTTGCGATACAGACACTTTAATGAAAGAAATATAAAATGTGGGGTTGCTTCATTTCTCGTCCTTCAATTAAAACTTTTTCTTTTCAATAAAATAAAGTTTCCCTGCAAACTCTGATAAAATACATTGTTATCAGTGGTGGCTTGCTCCCGGTTCGGCCTGGTTCGCGCAATCCGGTAGCGATCCAGTAGTGGTGACAGTGTGACGTCACCGAACTGGTTCTCCGCGGCTGAGAGCCTGGTCCACCCGCACACACGCTCTGCGCATGCGCAGAGTGCTTGTTTTGAGGTTTTTTTGTAGTAGGGTAGTAAATGCACATGCGCAGAGCACGCGTTTGGCATGCGTGCAAGAGAAGCGAACGCGTGTGCCGATCATGCACAAAGCATGTGCATGAAGAGAACCAGTAGTAAAGGTAAGTAGAACCCACCCCTGATTGATATGCATTTTACAAAGAGATTATGAGAGAAGAAAAATCCAAAATACTGTGAAAAAATAGACCTTCTGAGAAAGTTTATTTCACTTTCAGAGCTAAGTGCCCTTTCAGTAAGAAAAAAACACAGTTCATCATATATTACAATGCTTCTTGCAGGCAAATGCATGTTGTCAAACATTGTATTTCCTAAAGTAGATGAAAATGGTTCACATTTTTTTCTTAAATTAGTAAATATAGTGAATACTACAAGTTATTCATAAGAACTGTTTTATTATAGTATTAGCATAATAAGATGGATGGGTGGGTGGGTGGATGAATGGATAGATGGATCGAAACTAGAAGACTAACAGTAAATTTGAAGAAAAATAACATATGTATTTTATAAAAACAATCAAATTTGTATATAATTATTTTGATTTATTTTCAGTCAATTTTTATTTGAATTTACATCTTTCACATAATTTATAACAGCAACTTAACTGCCTTAGACTTTGGGGACATATGCAATTAAAGAAACATTAGCATATTTACTTGATAGGAAGAGAAAGGATTTTATTCTTCTAAACGATGATTTATGAATTGAAGAGCGTAACTTTGGTTTACTAAATATAACTGTTGAATGGGCACATGATGCAGTAAGCACCCATACTGAGAAATGAGGCTACATTTAAAAAATAACTCTGTTTTTTTTTGGGGGGGGAAGGATATGCTTTTCCTTTTTGTCTGGATTTGGTTGGATTGGATTAGATTAGATTAGATTAGATTAGATTAGATTAGATTTAGACCTGGATGGAAAATCTTCATGAAACAGTTTGGCCAACGGCTACACTGGAAAATCCAAAAAATATCAAACTATTATATTTCTGCTTGAAGCGCTACCTTATTTATTTTATTATTTTTAAAAGCATGTGCAGGCTCACAACTTGGGGAACACTTCATAAGAAAAAAAAATCAAACATTTGCAGCTTTCTAAATTTCTTTGTGACTTATGGATCATTCCCTTAACTTCTTTTTCTCCACTCTCTATAAAAGATATTTATCTGTTTGTAACCTGTGTGAGCATAGTTAGAAAAAGGAAAAACTCCCATCTGGAAGGTTGAAAAACAATACATCTTACTTGGTTTCTGAATAAAGAAGGTTTATTCAAACCAGTCAAACGAACAAGTCAGTTTCAAGAAATTATGAGAGGGATCCTGATGGCGACAACTTCACTCTGTTGATACAAGTTGGGTAAATGGAAAGGAAGAGTGTTGGTTGGTATACCAGTATGCAACAGTATAAGTTGCACCTAATCTAAAGTATTATTGAAGTTTCAAGATTTAAATTTTAATTTATTGCCCCTTAAAACATATATCTGATTCCTTTGTCACAGATCAGTTTTATCAAAACCTTTCTATTTTATTTCTCATTCATTTCCAAGGTACTGTAAAGTGGTTAATTCTCTGTTCATGCAAATTTCTTCATATCCCTATTCTATGACACTTATATCAACAGTACCTTTCCTCTTAGTTTCTTTGTCCTTTGTTCAACATGCAGAATTGTCATTTATCTAAATCTGCCATTTTATCCATCTTTTGTGTTAGAATGCAGGATTCATATTATATAGTAAACTTGGATAAGTAAAGGTAAAAAAAAATATCTTGAAGGAAGCTTGTCTCCTAATGATTTCATAGTCACATCCATGTAATTTTTCTGATAACTGTACAAAACTGGTTTGCCATTCCCCGTTTTTCCCAATACTTTTTAACTTCCAAATCCAGCTTCCTATTAGAAGTCCAAAGTCAAGGGCTAATCATTAACACATAAAAATTTATATTTTTCTTTGTGCCCTGTCATTGCTCACCATTCTGCCCAATCTGTGCCTGGGTCATTTCTTTCTGCTTTCCCCCCCCAGCTCCAGGTGTATGTATGTATACACACTTATATGCACACATAGAAAGAGAACATCTGCTCTTTGACTTTCCTTCTAATAGGATATAGCTAGCTACGTGGCTAGAATGTCTATATTTCTCTAAAGCATTTCCTGTAAATAACTGTTCTTTTTGTCACAGTTGTAAAAGCTGATTCATTAATCATTGCTTAGATCAGATTCCTTCTTTCACATCACACATACTTCAACAAGAGCAGACAAGGGAATCTCTTCTCAGAAGTGAGCCTGTCTGGGTTTCGATTTAGGGACCAGCGACAAACCCAAATAGGGGAAGAGGACTGGAATTGTGAGACCAGAAGCTCTGTCAATGACCATAGACACTCTTCCATTGATAATTGAGCCTGAGGTTTTCTTTCTGAACTTGGGGTCAAAGATATACCTGAGAGTGCTGGTGCTTTATTTCTTCCCCTGTTACATGACAGCATCACATCCTAAGGTCTGAAACTCATCCTCAAATTGGTATTGGAGTTCCCTAGGCTTATGGTTCTGGGATACTTCAACTAATTTTGGGGGGCTGTAGTAGTTCAGGATCGCATGTCTGTCATGGCTATCATGGATCTGTCCCAAATTAGCACAGGATTAGCACACTGAGGCTCCTAAGTTTCCTAAGGCTCTGCTTTGTATGGTGTTGCAGGAGTCTACTTTCATGCCCCTCCTATTCAACATCTACGTAAAGCCACTGTAAGAAGTTGCCAGCTGGTATTGCTTTGCATCTCAACCCTGTCCTCTTGACTCACCACTTACTGAGAAGAAGGTGGCATTGTAAGTAAGAGGTCCATTGCAGAATATTGTGTGCCAGTTATCATTATGCCTCAATCAGAAGGTGCAATTCACAGTACATGAGGTTGCCCTCAAAAACCACTGATCCAGAATGCAGCAGTTTAAGCAGTTAAAAGCACCTCTGCATTGATCCAGCTACCAACACTACTATATGAGCCACACTGCTTGCAGGTATATAGAGAGATGGTTTATTAATAGATTGGTCTTACAACCATATAAAAATGAAAATAAAAACAAATAAAATACATTTATAATTGCAGAGTAAAATAGTTAAAAGAAAATATGGTAGTAAAATATATATGTGGTAATTACAAAGGATCCACAGTCAAATATTTCACCTTTGCAGAATGCCCCAATCTGTTCAATATAATGGGCCCTTAACCCAACTGCCTTAACTATAAACTTAATAGTTCTGTTGACACCATATTCATTAGAACCCAGGAATAAATAGGACAAACTGAGATGCAGATACAAGTGCACAATTGGTTGTAAGTACATTTTGAATGCAATTCAAGATGTTGTTTTGGGGGCTGGTTCCTCCCCCCCCCTTTTTAATTCTTTATATTTTATATTCATACTATTGTAGGTCACTCAGAGCCTTTTGGATTTTTATTTATTTATTTATTTTATCCCATTTTGATTATTTTTATAAATAACTCAGGGTGAATATATCTTCCTCCTATTTTCCACATAACAACAAGAACTGTGTGAGATGGGTTGGGCTGAGGGAGAATCACTAAAAGAGTCACACAATCACTTTCAGGTCTAAAGCAGGATTAGAACTCATGGTTGTCCTACTTTCTAGCCTGGTACCTCAAGCACTAGTCAATATAAACAAACAAACAAATAAAATAAACCCTAAAACTGCAGATGCCTTCATATATATAGTAGAGAAAATAATGATATATGGCAACCCATGACCGACAGCTACTCCATGCAATATTATTGTTTGAGCTTGTCCCTGAAAATAAGAATGGAACCATGAATGAGGTTTAGGCCTATACTATGATTGATGGCATAAAAGCCAGAAAGAGAATCAGACCTGAGAATCCAACACACCAGCTTATCCACCCATGTTTCATCAATGACATAGTTGGTTGACTCCTTCATCCATTTTTGAGAGTAGTATGCCTAAGTCATTCACAATTTTGCAAAGTATATGTACTGATAAGATAAAGATATGCTATTTCATTATTATTGTTACTTTTTCAGTTTTAAGATGGAATTTGCATAACATATTAATTGTCAAACAATCCATGAAAATGTTTGAAATAAATCCAAAGCAGAAATCATTACTAGTTACATGCACTGTAAATCAATTGTGATATAGGAGCTATAGCCAGTAAATTGCATAGACAACAATAAGCATAAGCCTTATCCTCAGCAGTTGTGTCAACTTTTTTCAGCCTCATTATCCCTGTAAGATTACTTAATAACAATTAGCAGTTAGCCCACTCAGTGAAGCTCTTTTATTATTTTAAAGCAGCTATTTATTTGCATTTAAGGACTTAAGAGAGGATAAGCAGATGTCTTTGCTATTGAGGAGATGGAATAAGAATAATTTTAAAAAATGAATATTTAGAATATTCCATATTCTAAAAGAAGAAACATCTTTGTTCATAAACTATTTACTTTGGAATCAAAGATAAAAGCAGCAGTTAATTGATATCCTTTTTAAAATTAATTCTGTAATATATATAATGTTCTCAAGAAGGAAAAGATAAAAACCTTGCTGACATTACTCTGATAAAATCTTGAAATGATTGGATGACTAACTTGAAAAAAAGATTTTCACTCCAAATGTGTCATCAGTTTTTTCTTTAATTACTCGAATTAATATAATCCATTACCCATGCACATTTTTCTGAAGGCCTGTCTCTGGATTCCACTTTCTTAAATTTTAAAATAATTTTTCAATCTTTTTTCGACAAAGTAAAAAGAGGGCTTCTTAGATCTACCTTCAGTCTGTTTGTGTTAGCTTTAGTGTATCACATAAAATATTAATTTAAAATGTTATCACCAGAACTCAAGCCTTACTTGATAACACATATGCAAATAAATATAGACATCTGGAGTGCAGGAACTGTAGGAATGTTAAGTATTCAGGTTATAGTTTCTTGTGGAGTTACTCCATTCATACACCCAACCTAACTTACAAGGAACATATTTAAACTCTGGTTTCCCAAAGGTCCAAATGCAGTCCACAATAAGAAAATCATTAAAATAGAGGAGAACGTGTATACTTGCAAATGTGGAGAATGGTCTTAGTAAATTTAATTTTATAAAAAGGAAATATAACAAGATGTGTCAGGAGCAGTTATTCTTAACTGTATTTTTAACTGGCATTTTACTTATCATCTATGAAAAGACAGTGAAAACATGCAAATTAAAAAACATGTTGACACATAATATCCGTTTCCAAGCTATCGCCTTTGAAGATCATATCTATTTTCATTATCTGCTTATAAATTATATTTGATGAACTGATCCATTTTAGGTGCTTACAAATTTCAGGAAGCGAAGCACCTGACTGAGCTTCTGTAGGCTTCAAGGCAAAGCAGAACTGGGCCTGGACAGTCCTGTGATGACAGGGAATACAAAGGAATCCCAAGGCTAGGGAACTAATAAACCTTCCTGTCAGTCATGGGATTCAAAATTTTTTGCTACCGGTTCTGTGGGTGTGGCTTGTTGGGCATGGCGTGGCTTGATGGGCATGGCTTGATGAGCATGACAGGAGAAAGATACTGTAAAATCTCCATTCCTTTCCCATTCCAGGGGAAGGTTACTGCAAAATCCACATTTCCTCCTGATCAGCTGGGACTCAGGAGGCAGAGAATAGATGGGGGTGGGGCTAGTCAGAGGTAGTATTTGAGTGGTTCTCCGAACTACTCTGAACTACTCAAAATTTCCTTTACCAGTTCTACAGAACTGGTCAGAACCTGCTGAATACCACCTCTGCTTCCTTTATATAGTTGCACATCTCACAATACAAACAATTGTGGGTGGTATACTGCAAAGTCAAAAAGCATATTGTAAACTGTCCCAAAGGTGCTTTTTCAAGAGGCAACTGGACTTTCTG
>JANHFM010008674.1:103342-116036 GCA_032468115.1 Grayia smithii
GTAAGCCGCCCTGAGTCTTCGGAGCAGGGCGGGATATAAGTTGAAATAATAATAAAAAAAAGAATGGAAAGTTCTGTTCATGACTCTAAGAGACTCTGTGCCAAGTTTTGCCTTACACTTAATTTGGAATCAAGTTACGTGGCAGCTTGCCAATCAAGATAAGGTGTATTTATCAATGTATTGATAAATTTTCCTTTGAAAAACTGTTTGGACAAGCTTGCTGACTGTGAATGAAAGTAATTCACACTCGTGTAAATAAAAGAGGTTTGCCGGGACCAAGACTCTGTTTCCTGCTTTTTAAGAGAGCCTAGGTCAGAACAGCAAGGGAGAGAATTTCCATTTGTGTTTCTCTTAGCAGTTGTCCATGAGCTTATAATAAACTACATCTGATAAACACTGTTAAATGAATGGTAGCAATATAATCCTGTGTTACACCTCTCCTGCGTGAGCTGCACTGGCTTCCGGTGGTTCTCCGGGTGTGCTTCAAGGTGCTGGTGTTTGCCTTTAAAAATCTACATGGCTTAGGCCCAGAGTACTTGCAAGACCACCTTCTGCCAATAGCATCCTCCCAGCGCCCTGTGCGTTCCCACAGAGTCGGCCTCCTCAGGGTGCCGTCGGACAGTGTTGACTGACGGCCCCCAGGAGGAGGGCGTTCTCTGTGGGTGCACCGACCCTCTGGAACGAATTGCCCATTGAGCTCCGGACAGTTCCCGACCTCCGCTCCTTCCGCCGCGACCTGAAGATGTGGTTATTCCATCAAATGGGCTAGGGCTGACTATGTTTAATTGTTTTATCTGTTTTTATGTATTTTAATAGATCTTTTAGTCTTATTGTTTTATTGCTATTTTTAACATTGTTTATTGTCTGTTTTGAGCTGCCCTGAGTCCTTCGGGAGAAGGGCGACATATAAGTTTAATAAATACTAATACTAATAATTAAGCCATGCTCAAAACGTCAGCATGCGGTGTTGGTGATCAAGTTAGCATTCCCTCTGGTGCATTCATGTTCCAACAGCGCTGTGGTATTGTTCCTGACTTGATCTGCCTTCTCATTCTACTTCTGATCTTCCTCTAAGTTCAATTTCTTCCAGTTCAATTTACAATTGTCTTTGAGTTCAGCATGATATCATCCATCTTTTTGAGAGAACTGTCACAATAATAGTCTTCCTTCTATCACTCATAAGATCTCCTACTTCAGTCCTCTCGGTTAGACATTCTTTCCTTTAGAATGTATTACTGAAATTTAAATGGATACGTTTCTCGAAGTTGGGGGCCTTTAATCTTTCTGAACCACAATAGCAGCAGTCATACAGTGCCATCACTGAAAAATAATGGTGCTTTCCATTGCCCCCCTTGACTTCTTGGAAATGGGGGTGGGAGGACAATGATCTGCTATTCCCAGCAAGGTTAAAATGGTTGGGCTAACTCTAGTGGGGAGATAATGGTTTTGCAGGCAACTTGGTTCCAAGCTATAAAGGGCTTTACAGATTAAACTAACACTTTAAATTGCATCTGAAAATTTAATAGGGAGTCAGTATAGGGGCAATGTATCATGTGTAATACATTCGCACTAGGAAATATGTGTGAACATTTGTGTCCCTACATCATGTCCCAACTGAAACTCCCAGATGGGTTTTAAAGACAGCCCTCTTTGAAATGCTTGCAGTGTCTAGGAAGTGATGAAGGTGTGAGTCACTGGGGTCAGGTCATCGTATTTCCAGTAAAGCTGCAATTGGCATACCAGCTGAAACAGAGCAAAGGTCCCTAGCCATGGCCTCTACTTGATGATCCAGAAGGAGATGCAAGCCCAGGAGAACTTTTGAGTCACATACCTGCCAGTTCAGGATGAATGCAACACCATCCAGAGACAAAACAGGTTTACAGAAACCCCAATGTATAAACAGGTTTTAGTTTAAGCCACACCAGTGGTGGGTTGCTCCCGGTTCAGGCCGGTTCGCGCGATCTGGTAGCGGTGATGCTGTGACGTCACTGAATTGGTTCTCCGTGACTGGGAGCTGGGCCCACCCGCGCGCCCATACTTACCATTCTTGGGGCTCCGCGTGCTCCGCGCATGTGCAGAATGCTTTTTTTGAGGGTTTCCCCCCAAAAAAAGTTACTGCGCATGCACGGAGTGCCTGTTCAGCGTGTGTGCGTGCTGAACGCGCACTCTGTGCTCTCCGATGCACGCGCAAAGCACGTGCATCATCAGAACCGGTAGTAAAGGTAAGTAGAACCCACCCCTGAGCCACACTCATACAGTATCTGGTCCCAGAATAAATTTCAGCAACATTTCCAGCCTAGCCTGGTGCTGTGATGTACAGTTTGGTATCATCTGCCTATTGGTTACATCATAACCCTAAATGCTGGATAACCTCCCCTAACAACTTTATGTAGATGTTGAATAACAAAGGGAGGGGGAAGAACTAAACTTTTTGGCATCCTACAAAGGAGTAACCATTATGGAGATTTCTTACTACCAACCATCACCACTAAAGCTATCCACTGAAGAAGAAATAGACACATTTCAAGCAGTACAGTACCTCCAGTCCAGGGGTGGGTTCTACTTACCTCTCCTACCGGTTCTAAAGGTGCACACACTTCATGCGTGGTCGGGGTGCATGGAGTGCGCGTCCGGTGCGCGTGCACCGGACGGGTGCTCCTGCGCATGCGCAAAAGCTTTTTTGGACAAAAAACATCAAAAAAAGTTTCCTGTGCATGCATGCAAGTGCGCTCCGTGTGCGGACCGGTAAGTACGGGTGCGTGGGGGGGCAGCAGTCCGGGACGCATAGAACCAGTTCGGTGACATCACAGCGTCACCGCTACCTATTCACACGAATCAGACCGAACCGGGGGCAACCCACCACTGCTCCAGTCCCTATTCCCTGCAGTCAGTCCAGAAGGATACTTTTTTTTTGATGATACCAAAGACCATTAAGATTTCTGAAAAGGGATTAGGAAAGTAAATTATCTCCATCCAGATTTCGAAAGAGGCCTAGCTAATCAAATATCCAATGACCAGGTCTGAACCCTGACCGATACAGGTCCAAATAATAGACTTCTAGGGTATTCTATAGTTCAACCATATCTAAAGGCCAACCCTTCTCCATTTCTAACCTATTTGGTATAGATTTTTTAAATTTGGAATAAAGCTTGCGATAGTAAAATCCACATATTGTATAAAACTATAAATATACACATGATAACTGGGTTGTTTCACAATTAAACTCATATGAATTAATGTTCTCATCAAATCTGAGGAAGACATCCAGTCATTTTAGCTGCTGTTAACCAGCTGAAGAAAGCTGATGGGGTCAGCTAAATATTTTAATATTCCTTTTTAAATCTTTGCTCGTGTTTGCATTTTATTTTATACACCAAGGACAGGCAATTTGATTGTTGATGTTCAAATACCATAGGAAGAATCTGACAGCCATTAATACCAAAGGCAATTTTGGTCCTATTTTCCAAGTTTTTGATAGCTTTTTAAGCTTAACAAACAAATCAATGGGAAATTGATCTACTGTTATTCTAAGATTTCCTATTGAGTTTTGGCAATCAAATATTATAGAGCATTGCTAGGGCCACAAAAAAGGCTGGGGGTTCATATGGACTAGAAGCCATGAGAAGTCCACTCTTGCTACAGCAGGGTGCTTTAAATGGTTCCATATTTATATGCGGACATAAATTCACTTCATTACTTACCATAAGAGGGTTGCAGTATGGAGCACACGCCTTAAGATTTGGACCTCTGTAAAATACAAATGGTCCCTTCTATTCTTAAATCCTGCCTAGGCTCCTAAGGAATTATACTATAAATAGTCATCGACTTACAAACATTTGTTTAGCAACTGTTTGATGTTACTGTGGCATTGAAAGAAGTGACTTGCACTTATACCCATAGCACTCTTCCCGTGGTCATATGAGCAAAATTTGGGCACATGGCAACTGGTATGTATTTACGACGGTTGTGGCATCCCAGGATCATCCGCCATGCCAGCTTCCAATGAGCAAAATTGATGGGGGAAGTCAGACTCGGTTAACAACCATTTCACTACAGCAGTGATTCACTTAACAACCCTGGCCAAAAAGGTTGTAAAATCAGGCATAACTCACTTAGCGACCACCTTGCTTAGCGGTGGAAATTCTGCTCCCAATTGTGGTCATCAGTCAAGTCCTACTGTAGTTTCTCTTATTTCAGCCTTAGAAAAAAGAAAAACTATCAATTGGTGCAGTGGTGGGTTGCTCCTGGCTCGGCCCGGTTCACACAATCCGGTAGTGGTGACGGTGTGACGTCACTGAACCGGTTCTCCGCGGCTGGGAGCTGGGCCCACCTGCACGCCTGTACTTACGGTTTTCTGCTCTGCGCATGCGCAGAGTGCTTGTTTCAAGGTTTTTTCTAGCAGAATAGTAAATGCGCAAGCACAGAGTGTGTGTTTGGTGCGCGCGCGAGCGAAGCAAGTGCGTGTGCACCAATCACGCGCAAAGTGTGTGCATGAAGAGAACTGGTAGTAAAGGTAAGTAGAACCCATCCCTGAATTGGTGTGAATTTTATCATACAACCTCCCCCTTTTTTCCCCCCCGAGATCTTTGTCCTAGTTATAACATAAACATAACTCAGACCTCTTTCAGGGTTTAATGCGCAACACCTTTTTTATGGCGATATTACAAGACGGTTTCTGGGTCACAATCTCTGCTCCCTGCTGTCACTTCGATATGGGGGCTAAAGTAACGTAGCAAGTGATCAAGATGGATCAACCAGAATTGGAAAAGGCCATCAGGTCTCTCCATTTCCTTCATGATTGTGCTAATGATGTATCTCTTTCGGTGTCTCTGCCACTTTCTGCTAAGAGTCATTATTCCTCTGAGGGTCCTAGTTACAAATGCTTGAATTTCCATGTCAGCCCTAATTAGTAACTACATTAGGTATTTTTCTTAAAACTCTGGACCAAGATGTGGGTATCTATTGTCTAGATACACATTGCTTTTATCAAACATTCCCAGCTACTCGTTTTTAGACCTAGATTTTAAAATTAACCATCAGTGTTATCCATACTATACATTCCAAGAGTGTCTTTCTGCTCTGTTTCATTCTCTTGGCTGCTGATTGTTCTCATTTTGGAATGTGGCATGGTGAAGCAACATAAAATGATAAAGAGGCACATCAGTCCCAGAATGCGCAAGTAAATGAAATGCAAAAACAGATGCTCCCGTATAGGTGGTAGTTTTTATTTCCAGTTTCTTCTATGAAATTGTGATGTATTTCAGCCGTATATATCAATGGCTCTTACTTCAGTTTATTGCAACTATTTCACATCTGTCCTATATTTCTCTTGTTTGTTCAAAGCATAGTTTATCACAGTACATTTATTCCTATTTTTATTTGAACTCTTCATCTGCCATTGACTTCGAAGTTCCACAAAAGCTATTGTTTATGTATTAATGATGCAGTGAAAGGCCAACAATGTAATATACCTGGCATGCATCTGCTTGTGCTATATATTTATGTATTGTTAAAATTATATACTCGTGGTGCTTTACAATAAAAGGTATTAATAACTTCAGAATACAGCAAAGTTTCTATAAAACAATACAAATAATAAATAATACCCATAAATGAAAACACTGTATAAAAGTGTAGATGTAATGCAGATACCTAAAACACTTTTTTTTGATACATATAGGAAGCCAGTACAATACCCAGCAAAAACCTTCCCATTGCATTTTGAACTCACTGCCACTTCTGAATTTCCTGCAAAGGCATCTCCATATAAATCACATTACAATAATTTGTTTGGAAAGTAACGAGTATAAGTGTAATGGAATTTTCAGAAGCTGTGAGAGATTTGAATCCTGAATGCCTCCCCCCCCCTCTCAGGACATATTCAGTTATTAGTTAAGAAAACAGCCTCCTTACCAATTCACACAGATGGCATGAGTAAAAGAGATCTATTAAATGCCATAAGGAGGAAAAGGTGGTACTGGACCAATTGTACGAATAAATATAAGAGGGCTTTTAAATAATCTCATTGATATGGGATTAAATCATTTCAAGAGAATAATACAATAATATAATATAATACAAAATGCCAAATCCAGTCTGAACATCTGACTGACGGTGTGACAAACCATAGTAATATATAATATAATTTGCTGCTCAACACTGTCCATATATACAGCCAAGATATTGCAATGGGCTGTGCAAATGGGGAAAAATAATGAAAACTGAAGGAATCAAGATATCTTATGGAAATGACATCAAGAGTCTAGATAAAGATGATCTCAAATATCTGGGCATCCTTCAAGAAGACAATATGAAGCATACTAAAGTCAAGAAAAAAGATTAGAAATGTGAATACATCAAAAGATTGAAGAAGAATCTAAAGTCCATATTCAGTGGAGGAAATGCCGTCAATGCTATTAACACTTGGGCAATTCCAGTCAATAGATACACAGCTGGAATAGTGGACTGGACTCAAGCAGAACTAAAAGCCTGGGATAGGAAGACTAGAAGAATAATGACAAAGAATCATGCTCTTCATCCATGCAATGATGTTGACAGATTCTACTTACCAAGGAAAATGGTATGGCGTGGAATGTTGCAAATATATCACATGGTTGAAGGGAAAAAAAGGGCATTGGAAGAATATCTGAAGGATAGTGAAGAAAATATACTGAAGCTACTATACCGGGAAGCCCTATTGAATATTGGAAAGACCAAACTGGTTTACAAGAAAGATCAAATGAAGAACAGAAAAGAGACATGGGACATTAACATGGCCAGTACATTTTTTAAAAAAAATCGGAGGGAAAATAGATAATAACAAGATTTGGCAATGACTAAGAGCAGGAAAGTTGAAGAACGAGACAGAGGGCTGCACAAGGCCAAGCCTTAAGAAGGAATGTGTACGAAGCAGGAATAGATCATCATCAGACACCAAGTGCCACCTTTGCAAAGAAGCTGAAGAACAGTGGATCATCTGGAAGCTGCTACAAGAAGACCTCCCCAGACTGACTGCAAACAGTGGCATGTCAAAGTAGCATTGGCAGATCTGCAAGAAGTACCATTGGCCTGCAAGCAAGAATTGGCGGGATCATAAAATAGAGAAAAACAATAGAAAATGAAGCAGCTAAAGTACTCTGGCACTTTCGAATTCAAACAGATAGGCACCTGTCAATCACACACCAAAATTAACAATTGTCAATAAGAAAGACAAAAAAGTCTGGATAGTGAATGCAGCAGTCCTGGAGACAGCAAAACAGATGAGAAAGAATTGGAGAAGATAACAAAAGAAGATTGGAAATATAAATAGAACAACTGTGATAAAAGAAAGCAAAAGTAGGACCAATAGTAACAGGCATCTTGGGAGCAATCCCAAAACTGGAGCATCACTTGAACACCTTTGGAATTGACAGATTCATTATCAGTCAATTGTAAAAGTCAGCTTTACTCAGAACAAGTTACATCCTACAACAATACCTTCTAACATCATCAAATATCAACATCTACCTATTCTAGGTGCTTGGGAAAGATTTAATAGGTGGATAACAATGTCAAATCCAGTCTGAACATCTGCCTGAATGAGTGACAAACCATAATAATAAATATTAATAGTATAGGTATGTCCAGGCCTGACTCATTACTAGGAATGTGAAAACTGTTAAAATTCTTCCCATACTAGTAGAACAGTATGCCAATAAATATTTTTCCCCACAGCTCTTTTAAAAAATTATACAAAATTCTGTAGCCATTTATGTCTACATAAATATTTTAAGAAATAGAGCTTTTAAAATCTGTCTTCCCCTAATTTGTATTACTGTTGAAGTACGTTGCTCAAGATTTTTTTTTAAATATAAGAATTCATTCTGCTTTCATTTCTTGACATATTCATTTCTCTGGTGCAGACCTTTAAAATGTAAATTCCTCTAACATTAGAACTCTTTTTTTAGATGTAAGTACTGCTATTTGCATGCTGCTTTCATTATCATGACAGTGTTTCATGAAATTTTGCTCCTAGAAAGACAAATACCAGTAGACTGTGTTTGATGCAAGCATTTGCTTCAACGTGATGTGGGAACTCAACATCCATATTCACTTCCAGAGGAAATCATGGTCAAATTTGTTTACATCCCTAATAGAACTAGACTTGGGAGAATTGAAATACTACAAAGAGAATAGAAAAACTATATAGAAAGCCAACTCCTTCATTTCTTCAGCAGCTGCTATAGAATATAATTCTCCAATGGAAGAACATCACAATATTTCTAGATGTCTTCAGTAAAAGATTTGAGTAGGTGTTGGCTTACAAGAAAAATAGAGCATGGGGGAAAAAAACCTGATTTAAACATCTTGTCTGTCTGGCTGCTTTGGAGATCTTCAAACATTTAAAATGAAAATTTGCGAAAAATTCTGTAAGGCATGCAATCTATAAAATTCTGGATCAGGATTCCTGATAATGGTGAGGTTTCAGTTGTAAAGAGAATTAGAAAAAAAGTTTAACCAAACACACTTACAACCTTTTACAATACAATGATTGCTAAAGCGCTTGGGAACTTAGGGCCATCAAAGAAAATATTTGCTTGTGTTCTTCTGTATATTCCTCAGTTTAAGTTTACTGATGTCCTTGGAGATTATCCCTATGAATCTAAAGCAGTCTATCTATCCAAATATATCCAGTGGTAGTGGTACTGTATTGTCTAAGATTACTTCCACAGGCAGCATAAAGCATAGCTGAAATTTGCACTCTGAGTTGAATCAGGGTGATCTAAAGTCCTTTCTTTCTCTTTCTTTCTTTCTTTCTTTCTTTCTTTCTTTCTTTCTTTCTTTCTTTCTTTTGTCAAGCATGTATTTTATGACAGATAAAGATGTAAACATAATTATAAATACATTAAAAGGATACGAATGAAGAAAACATTAGGGCAGGGATGGTAGGCATGCTGGTGCGCTTATGCCCGCCCCTTAGAGACCTCTTAGGAATGGGGTGAAGTCTACAGTAGACAGTCTAAGGTTAACATTTTGGGGATTTGGGGAAGAAACCACAGAGTCAGGTAGTGTATTCCAGGTATTGACAACTCTGTTACTGAAGTAATATTTTCTGCAGTTGAGTTTGGATTGGTTTACCATGAGTTTGTATCTATTGTGTGCTCTTGTATTGTTTTGGTTGAAGCTGGAGTATTCATTGGCTGGTAGAACATTGTAGCAGATAATTTTATGTACTATGTTTAGGTCAGATCGAAGATGGTGAAATTCTGAGTTGTGTAAGCCTAAAATTTCAAGCCTGGTGGCATAAGGTATTTTGTTGCGAGCAGAGGAATGGAGGACTCTTCTTGTGAAATATCTTAGGACTCATTTGATTGTATTAATGTCCGATATGCAGTGTGGGTTCCTGACAGTTGAGCTGTATTCAAGAATTGGTCTGGCAAAAATTTTGTATGCCCTAGTTTGCAGTTCAATATTACTGGAGAAGAAGCTATGCAAGATTAGGTTAACAAGTCTTAATGCTTTTTTAGCGATGCTAAACAAATGTGCTATTGATGCAAAGGGGATGTGGGTCCCATTGCTTGAATAAATTTTTATGCATTATTATTATTATTATAGCATTCTATCCCGCTCCCTCCTGTATGAAAAACTGATGGCAGAACAAAATGTGGCTAGGTTGTTGCATCTGACAGAGGCAGGACCTTGATCATATGCTTGTAGCCATCATCTTGACTTTTTTATACGTACATGGACCACTTTCATCCTTTCTATATGCTGCTACATAAGAAGACTCAGTGGGTATCCTTGCAAATATGCCCTATTCTTCTAAGTAAAGGCTGTGTTGTGCCCATCATAGGGATTATAGGGAATGATGACTCTTAAAATACTTTACGCTGGTATTTCAATGTCATTCTGAACGTTTCATGCTTTTAATAAATTCATATTGCAACTATAATTGCTATCGATTCATACTATCTATTTCTCTGTGAAGCTTTTTTTGCTATTCTTTGCCCTCCCCCCAGTCGTTGTGCCATGCCATGCACTGAACCCTGCACCACCTGGCAGTCCAAATGGGGAGAGAGCAAGGATAGCAAGTGGGATTCGCTTTTTGTTATGTTGCAAACTCAGCAGAAACGCAGGGTGTGCACGGTTAAGGGAAGGAGCAGCAGCCTCTGGAAGGACTGTAGCATGTGATCCTACTCCCGTGCCAACTCACAGGCCCGAGCAGGATTTTCCAGGAATCTGAAGCCACACAAGCTGCAGGCAGAATTTTCATACATGTGGGGAGCTTTGGAGGCAGTTCCCTGTGCTGAGCTTGATCACGTGGCCAGCTAATTGCAAAAATCACTTCATGCAAGCTGGCTGTCAAGGAGATTGTAAATCAGGGCTGGCAAACGCTGGAGGTACAGACCAGGAAAGGGGGTGGTGGTGAAAAAAATCAATCTGATTTAGTAAAGAAGAAATGTAGGGAGCAAGCACACCTGGACCCTTGCAGAGCATTAAATACTTTTTGACACATTAGCCACACATCATCTGGGCTCTACAATGGCAACTTTATGGATATTATTCTTCAATATGAACTCAAAAGCTACTTAATTCATTCTTCCCAGATGATTAGAATCTCCTTCTTGGGGAGACGGGGACATTAAGCATAGGGACAGTGTTACAGAAGGCCACCTGCCTTTCAACCTCTCTAGAAGAAAATTGTTCCACTAGCTTGTTTCTACAGGGAGTTATAAATCAACAAAGACATTATAATACTACTTCTAGTCCAACCTTCCCCCTCCCTACTGATCTTGAAGGACATTTTCAGTTTCATGTAAGACAGACTTCTAAACATACACAAAACAATCCCCCAGGCCAATGTTCGTAGTCAAAGAAGATGTTAATTTGAAAGCAAAAACATCCCTGCTAAGTAGAACTGATGTATTGGCACAAGGTTGTAGAGATTCTAAATTAGTTGCAAAGCTGCAGGGAGTAATGAGGTATTTGGGGTGGTGGGTTTTTTTCCCCTCTTTTCTTCTTAATATTAATTTTGAGGGGGTTAATCTCTCCTCAGCCCTGGAGGAACTCTGGAAAGATTTGATGTTCATCTGGAGAGTTGTCAAGATTTTTACAGCAGTTTAATGACTGCCAACATGGGTGGTTGTTGCTTGGAGGTATTCCAGTGTGGCAATTTGGGGGTTGAGGTCTATAAACTAAGACTGTATATTAATCAAATCTATATAGAACCGGACAAAAAATGGGAAACATAAAATATTGCTGAAATATCAGGTATACATTTTAAAAATTCAACACAACCCCCTTGCTGGATATTAAAATGGATTACATGCTGTGGTTAATCGTAGTTAATCTACTGCAGATGAATTAATTTAGGGCAATGTAAATGGCAAGAGCAGGGCTTTTTAATGAGAATGCTGTGCTTAGTCTACAAGAACGTGAGAGAAAAGACTCAAAAGTGCTGGAGGGGTGTCGGCTTATCCTGCTTTTGGCCATCCTTTAATTGAAAAGGGGCCACAGACTTGTCTGTAATAAAGTGGGAGAGAGATGAAGCAGAATCCATGATTTTCTCCTTGAACTTTGGTCTCTAAAGGGATTTTTCTTCATTACAGGTGGTCCTCGACTTACGACCACAATTGAGCTCAAAATTTCTGTTGCTAAGTGAAACATTTGTTAAGTGAGTTCTGCCTCATTTTATGATCTTTCTTGCCACCATTGTTAAGTGAATCATTGCAGTTGTTAAATTAGTAACACAGTTGCAAAATTAATCTGGCTTCCCCATTGACTTTGCTTGTCAGAAGGTCGCAAAAGGTGATCACAAGACCCTTTCAACACAGCAATCATCATAAATATGAACCAGTTGCCAAGCTTCCAAATTTTGATAATGTGACCAAGGGGATGCAATGGTCATAAGTGTGAAAAACAATCATAAATCACTTTTTTTCAGTGCCGTTGTAACTTTGGACGGTCACTAAATGAACTGATGTAAATTGAGGACTACCTGTACTTGGACTGATCTGAAGTCTTGGGGTCTCGAAACTTGGCAACTTTACAACTTGTGGACCTCAACGCCCAGAATTATTCAGCCAGCTATGATATGATGGTTGGGAAATTCTGGGAACTGAAGTCCATAAGTCTTAAAGTTGCCAAGTTTGGAGACCCCTAATCTTGTCCCCTGGGTGCAAATTTTAAGATCATAGTCTTAAAGCTCTACGGGATTTAAAGGGAGTTATTTCTGAATAGATAGATATAATTTTGCTTTCTGGATTTTTAGTACTTAGATTTTGCATCCCCACAAAAAGCAATGTTCATGTATTTGATCTCCTGGTATATTGGTTTGATATACAACCAGTTTATTTTAAAAAATCACACTAGTTTTGCAAGTATTTTTTCTTAGCACAAATAGAGTCCAAATGCCAGGGGAATAACCAGGACCCCTTCTGAGATGTTTTCCTTTGGAAACATTTTAGTAAATTAGCCAGATCACCTGAAATAGGATCAAAGGAGGCTGGCTTTAATTTATACAATCAAATTATATATCTACAGTATACATATTGTATATTGTATTGTATATCTCTGTGGGCGCACCGACCCTCTGGAATGGTCTTCCCACCGACCTCCGTACCGCCCCTGACCTCCGATCCTTCCGCCGGGAGCTGAAAACATGGCTATTCGAACTGCTCGACTGATGGGACTTGGGTTCTTTATTTCTTTATTT
>JANHFM010008674.1:125546-135802 GCA_032468115.1 Grayia smithii
GTATCCTTCCCCTGCCACGCCCACCAAGCCACGCCCACAGAACCGGTAGTAACAAAATTTAGATTTCACCCCTGGTCTCAATGTCTCAAATCTGATAACACTAATTTCTAGGTTAGTCATGTGTGTTTGGATTTGGAAAGATAGACAATCTGAAAAGATTTCTAATATAATTTAGGAAGAAATTTGTTAACATTTCCCAGGAGTCCAAGCACCATTTGCATTTCACAACTCTTTTTAGATAACTTGTGTAATACCAGCTTCTTATTTGCTAGCAATATTCATAGAGAGTGTAATGTAAGTCAAGAAAAAGGATTTGAAAAAAACATTGTACTTTGATCTTGATGTTGTGTTGTAACTAGCAAATAGTTGGCCTTTCCCTGCTTTGAAATGTTTGCATTAAATTGAAATCAGTCGGTCTTGAATAAATAAAAGGTGATAAATTATCAGCTGTTGCCATTGGTCATTTTAGGGATTTATTGTTGTTCACCCAGCACACTTTCTGTGTGAATTTCAGAATTTCAGAGTGACTTTCTTGGTGTGTTTGATTGAATTTGCTGCTAGACCACCAAATAAAAAGAGCTCCCTGAACAATGTGTAATCAAATGTATTTTTTTTAAAAAAAAGAAAAATGATTTAAACTCTAAAATAGCATAAAAGCAATATAAAAACTTATGCCAGGAACTGTAAAACTGGTTGAATTAAAAACACCAGGGAAATATCACACCTGAAAGGCCATAATACAGGTGAATCACTTTAATATGCTTTGTTATATTTACATTACACTTTATATATGTATGTTGTAACTATTTCTTATGTGATAGCCTATTTCTAATAGCATTTTCACATATACACCAGGGGTGAAATCCAGCAGGTTCTGACAGGTTCTGGAGAACTGGTAGCGAAAATTTTGAGTAGTTCAGAGAACCGGCAAATACCACCTCTTGCTGGCCCCAGAGTGGGGAGGGAATGGAGATTTTGCAATATCCTTCCCCCAGGAGTGGGTTGGGAATGGAGATTTTTCAGTATCCTTCCCCTGCCATGGCCACCAAGTAAAACCACGTCCACCAAGCCATGCCCACAGATGCAGTAGTAAAAAAACTTTAATTCCACCATTGGAGCACGGGGATGCATGGAGATATGGACCAGGGAATGGAGGGCTCCAGCTCAATGGAGCAGCAACTGCTAGAACGATCTATCAGGCAGCAGGCTGAGCCTGAGTAGAGGGAGCCACAGCTGCAGCAGGTTAGCCTGGAGACTTCAGGCAAAGATCAGGAGTAGCTGCCTGCAGTCGGTGAGGGTGATGTCCCTCACTCCCTCTCACACACATACACACACATAACTGTGGTTTAGTGAGTTTATTAATATTCCCCAGCAACTCCCTTCAACAAAAACCCAGAACTGTTCCAATTAAGTCCAGCCACAAGCAGACCAATGCTAGTCCACAGAGCAATGACCAATGAGTCCACAAGGCACTTGAAAGTTTTCCTATCAAAATAAACCCAGCAGGCAAAATCAAATCCATAATATAAGAGGTTTCATAAGGCAAAAAAACAAACAAACAAAAAAACCCCAGAGTTTACAAGGCACAATCCAAGTCAAGGCACGGTGTTACTCCAAAACAAGAGAAGAATCACAACTACCCGAAAACACACAGCTAGGAAATGAACACATTGTTCCCAGCAGTGCCTCCATCTGTCTGCTGTGCTAAATAGCCATCTTCTGGTGCAGCCCATCAAGAAGAGTGAGTAATTGGGCTGACCTTTGTTGCTGTTGCCTTTTCTCTGCTGTACATGTTCGTTCTTGGATCAGGTGCAGAAGGCAGTTCCTCTTCCTCATCACTGACTGGCTGCAACTGCATGCTTTCCCTACCTGAAGCTTCAGGGCTGTCCTGCTGCAGCTGTGCTTCAGGCAAATCCCTCTCAGATGACTGCTTGGAGCCACTGACCAACTCACCTCCAGTTGTGCCTGGAATTGGTTCATCCTTCTCCGAGCTGACACCTGGAGAGGTATCTGGGGAAGCATCTGGGGGAGTCATCATGCTGAGGATGTGGTGCTGGAGTCCATACCTCCCCCTGATCTAAAAACACGCAGGGCGGACAAAAGAGAGGCACAATGTTGGTCAGCCATGTTACTCGTGAGGAGGCAGTCTTCTCCATCATGAGGGGCCATACCAATATTGCCTATTTAATCCTGTCGAAAGAAATGGGCATTGCTGGAATAATGTGTGCAGATTCCTTGCTTCGTTATTCCTGCTCCTAGTGCTTTGAACTTTGGATCTCTGGTTTGTGCTTTATCTCATGGACTAATTCAAGCTTTTGTAACTCTTGCTTGTTGAGTGCCTTTGCTCTGGCTATTTCTTCTAGCTTTAGGGACTGAGACTGCTCTCCTTGCTGGCTCTTTATAACCCCTGGTGGAACTCAGAGGGGGCTTTTTCCATTCAAAGTTGCTGGAAACTGTTTACTTGGGTTAGGCAGTTCAATAAAGACCTTTTAACTTACCTCTGTATGTGCATGTGTGAGAAGAGCAGCAGAGTCAAACGCATCATCAGTCTTGAGTCCCTTTGCGCTCACAAGTGATCGAAGCTGAGCCCACCTTGAATTTCACTGACTCTTATCTACTGGCAATTTGCTTTGACTGTTAATAGTCCAGATTCTTGTAGAGAGCTTAAGCTTGCAATAAACCTAGCTATTCATTTGAATTGCCTGGACTCCTGATTTTCTACGCTTGACAAGGTCATTCTCACATACCATTCCACATAAGGAATATAAACCCTATCATTTCAGTTCCTGCAATAGGTTTAGATAATTGGCCTAAGATCTATGAAAATAGCTATTTTAAAGAAATAAAAAAAAACACAATTTTTAGCACACAGAGTTTCTATATCCTAGTTCTCCAAATATAATATATTATTTGCTAATACTGATAGTAATTTCACTGAATGGCTGTACCTGGGAATGCCAGTCATCTGTTCTGTGGTATATTTAGTTTCAGCACTAATTCCAACAGGTATCTGAAACAGCCATAGCCAAATATTGCCAAATCTCCTTTGGAATCATGATTCAGCAAAATTAATTTGTATTTTTTTTTCCTTTTCTGTATTAAAGAAGGGTTGCTGAGAATTCTTAGGTGTGAGCTTCAAGCATGAATTAAGCCTAACTTCCTTCCCCAAACCTTAGATTTACTTTCCTGAAGGAAGGGGAAGAATATTCTCCAACAAATAGCACCTGCTATTCATTGCTTTATAGTTTATTCCTCTGCTTTATTGTTTATTCATCTGCATTATAATAGTAGAGAGTTGGAACCTCAGCATATGAATGCTGACTTTTCAGAAGCTACACTTTTAGCAAAACTCATATAATGAACGAATTGTACAGTTAATATCTTGGAATGCTAAAAATACCCTGCAAAATAAATTTGTATCGACTGCTACAATGTGCTCAATGCTAATACTGGATTGGGATGGCTTCTTTTTGCAGCTTTGTTTCTAAAATAAGCTCATTGCTCTTTTTGCTTGTCACTCTGCAGGCAGAGAGTTCAGCTGCATATTTGATAGTCAAGCTCGCAACAAAGAAAAAAGCTTGGAGTAACTGGGTAGAATTCAGTTCATGCTATCCACTAACAGAAAGCTTCCTCTAGCACCGTGATGGTGAACCTATGTCATGTGTGCCAGAAATGGCAAGCAGAACCATCTCTCCGGGCATGCCAACTGTTGCCCGTTGCTCTTCCAGGTTCCACAGAGCACATGGCTCCTGACCAGCTGGTCTTCCCGTGTGCATGCATGTCAGAAATCGGAAGACCAGCTGACTGGCATGTGTATGTGCGCTGGGGAACTGCTCTTCCAGTTTCTGGCGCTCCTGTGCATGCATGACGGGGAGCTGCTCTTCAGGTTTCTGGTGCTCCCGCACACACATGCATTCCCGTTTCAGCACTCGGTGCCAAAAAGGTTCGCCAACACTGCTCTAGCAGAACATCGGGCTGGCAAATTTCCTTCCCCCTCCAACTTGCCTTTCTTCTATGTTCCCTGCCCCCTTCCCCCAATTTAATTTGGAGCATCTCCCACTAATCTAAATCATGTTCAGACCTTACCTTGAAGACTTGGCTGTTTCAACAGATCGGCTGACTGACAGCGTTTTAATGTGTATATTGGGCTTAAATTATATTTTAAGGGTAATTTTTATTGGTTTTTTAATTTAATTTTAATCTAAATTTAAGATTAGATTTAATCTAATTTATTGATTGTTTGTTGCAGAAGCTTGTAAACTGCCCCGAGTCCTTCGGGAGAAGGGCGGCATATAAATCGAACAAATAAATAACTTTTCTTTTCTATATTCCTGATGGTAAGCTTAGCACTTTTTTGATACTCTTAGTCCAGATATCTTTCTGAAACAGCTTTGTGGGACATAAAACAGAGACCTAAGAGTCTACTACTGGCTTCTTTCTTATTTCCAGGGCATCTCCACTGAATTCATACCCCATCAGTAGCTTCAATATTAAGCCAAGCAGGGACAATACCGAAAAGATATGGGGTAAAGAGTTTTTGGGGCCTCAACAGAATGGTTGGCTGAAATCATTGTCCAATGCTTGAACCCAAACTCATATAAAAATAGCAATAGATACTTACCGTATTTTTTGGAGTATAAGACACACCCTTTTCCTCCCTAAAAGGGAGTGAAAAGTTGGATGCGTCTTATACATCGAATGTAGCCTCATCCACCCACTGGCCCCCACCCTTTACCTCCTTAGAGCAAGCAGAAAGTTTCCAGAGCTTCAGAATAAAAGCCTCAGAGAGGTTTTTTTTCTGAAGCTCTGTTTGGCAGGCTTTTAGAAAAAAAAGCAAGGCACAGAGCTCATAACCATGGAACCTGCTGCTAAAATTCACCTCTGGGAACAGCTGATTGGGGGTATTCCAGGAGGCAGATCCACCCTAGTCAGTTTTTTTCTTATTTTCCTCCCCAAAAACTAAGGTGCGTCTTATACTCCGGTGCGTCTTATATTCCGAAAAATACGGGTATTTCTCTTACGTCCTTGCAGTTGTTACTGTGAAACTCCAGAGATGGATCTTTATCTTCAGTCAATTATTTGTTTGCTTAAAACTTCGATTTCACAGCCACTCAACCCAACAGCAACTCTGAGTGGCATACACATTAAAAATAAGTATTACAGTACTTTGCATTAAAAAAAAAATTATCATAACGGGATTAGCAGATTAGCACTATACATTAATCCAATATAGTTCATAGTTGTAGTATCAACTCTGAAGAGCAGTACTCCTGTGTTTGCTTCATTCTATTTTTATATTTATAAGAGCCACGCAGTGGTTAGAATGCTGTATTGCAGGCTACTGCTGCCAGCAGTTCAGCAGTTCAATTCTGACCAGCTCAAGGTTGATTCAGCCTTCCATCTTTCCGAGGTCGATCAAATGAAGACCCAGTTGGGGGCAATATGCTGACTCAGTAAACTGGGCTCTGTGAAGCGGTATGTAAGTCTAAGTGCTATTGCTGTTGCTATATTTCTCCCTTCTTGAATTATTCTTTCTTTAGAAGCGCTGATTCTAAGTACATGATCTTTTTCAGCATTTCACTGTGGTCTTTGCAGAAAGGTTCCCTGCTCCGCATCATTTTTAATGCACATCTTTAGCTTCATCATAGATTTTTAGATTTAACCTGAAAATTTCCTCAGATGGCTGGATTGGGCAGACCAGAATCTTTGAAAATAATCACTCCAGCTGACTATCAGTGCTGAAGTCATTTTGGTCTGAAAGCACAGGTAGTCCTCAACTTACAATATTCCGTATAGTGACCGTTGGAAGTTACAACGGCACAGATAAAAGTGACTTATGATCATTTTTCACACTTATGACCATACAGCATCCCTGCGACCACATGATCAAGATTCAGATGCTTGGCAGCTTGCATGTATTTATAACAGTTGCAGTTGTCCTGGAGTCGATCACCTTTTGCGACCTTCTGTTAAGCAATGGCAAAGCCAGATTCACTTAGGATGAATCTGTGGTCATAAGTATAAGCCAGAAATCTGCGAGTCTATTGGAAAATAGACAATTTTAATTGGAAAAATTTTTTTTCCTTTTTTTTAAGGAGAGAAATCAAAGTAACTTAAGGTCGACAGATTTATTAAGAAAATTAACAAGGTTTAGGATAAACCTTTTTTTGTAATTTGGCAGCCTTTTTATATGTTAATTTTATAAATATTTTTTTTAAGTATTGCTTTAAATTACCTTTGCCTACCATACAGCAATTTGGGGACATCCAGAATTTAACCAACCAAAAAAAAATCATTGATAGCTTTGTACTCAAACTACATTTTCATTGGGAACAGGTAAAGTTTTAAATAGTTTGCTTTATTCTACAGTATTGCTGTTGAGCTTACCTCAGAGCACTACAAAAGAGTTATGCCACATTGATTTTCAAGTACAAGAAAATGTAAAATGCTACGGCATATTATATGCTTGGAGCACAGTCTTGCCAAAGTTTCAATCCTTACTGATTTTAAAAGTTTGAGCTTAACTCTTGCACTAAAATCAATGAGATTTAACAAGTGCCACATTTGTAAATCATATCTGATCAGCAGCCTAGGAAGAAAAATTTTAATGGTTCCCAAAGCTCTGCTAATGTAATTGAGATTATTCTTAACCACGCAGATATGCGTGCATCAGATTTGAGCAATCCATTGTTTCCATTCTGGGAACAAAACACATTAATGTTTCTCTGCACGTTATCTTTTTAAAATGTTATAAATCATTCTATCACACTTATTTAAATTTAATCCCTGAAATGAAATAGAATTTATTCTGGAAGAGTATTGTAGCATTAGGTGGTGATAATTGGGAATCGTTGCTTAGTTGCCATGTTGTTCTTTCCATTGGGCTAGTTCGTCATGGAGAAAATCTATCTTATGTGGTTGCTAGGAGCTGAAAATGACTCAATGGCACATAATCAATCAAAAGATGCCAGTCAAAAATATTTCACTTATTATCAGTTATTTTCAATACATCTGATAAGAGCTTCTTGGCTCTCGTTGTCTCTCATCGCATTTTTAGTGGGACGGTCACAGTCCCAGCATTATTGTATAACATTGATAATTAGGACTGAAGGTATGAAATGTACCTGGATTAAATGATGGGACTTTAATTGATCAAGACTGGAAGAAAAAAAAGGATGGTAATTCTCGGTCTGTTCACATTTGTGAAACCCTCCCAAGACATTATTCTTTTTTTTTTGCCTCAGAAGAAGGAAAAGGTACAGATAGTCCTTGACTTACCATACTTCATTTCGTGACTGTTCGAAGTTACAACGGCAGTGAAAAAAGTGACGAATGATCATTTTTCACGCTTATGATTGCTGCAGCATCCTCAGGGTCATGTGATTTGCATTTAGGTGCTTGACAACTGGTTCATATTTATGACAGCTGCAGTATCCCAGGGTCATGTGATCCCTTTTGGCAACCTTCTGAGCAGCAAAGTCAATGGGGAAGCCAGGTTCACTTAACAACTATGTTGCTAATTTAACCACTGCAGTGATTCACTTAACAAATGTGGCAAGAAAAGTTGTAAAATGGGGTAAAACTCACCGACCAAATCTCTCATTTAACAACATACATTCTGGGCTCAATTCTGGTTATAAATCAAGGATTACCTGTATCACCTCAACTTTATATTATGGCAACAAGATGACTTTGGGGCACTGGGAATTCTATGAAAGTTGTTCTGCCCCAGCTAAGGACCCCAAAGAACGCAACACACACCACCTCTGTATCAAACTTAAGTTTACTAAAGTCCTGCAGTCTTCATCAAAGCAAGGCTGTTAATAATGTTCCTAACAGCCTACGAGAGTCTTGAGATAAAATAATCAAAATCTTACGAGGGTTGGCAGAAAGCCCAGAAGCAATTATGCAGAGATTCCAGAACGAAAGTACAGTGAATGAAAGTTGTCCCCTACAACTTGCTTCACTCGGTGTTCCTCCTTAAATAGGCTGAGGGAGTGGCCAAGTATGACCAAAAGCCATTACCTTCCCACCAAAGTGGTACCTATTTATCTGTTAGCATTTGCCTGCTTTCAAACTGCTAGGTTTGCAGGAGCTGGAGCAAGTAATGGAAATTACTCATAATATATACATATACTTACATACATACATACCAGGGGTGGGTTCTACTTACCTTTACTACCGGTTCTCTTCCTGGTTCTCTCCTGCACGCTCCTGCCTAAAGCGCGCTAACTTTTTTCCATGAAAAACCACGAAACAAGCTCTCAGCGTATGCGCAGAGTGCTATTTTTGGGGGTTTTACTCGAAAAACGTAAGTTCGGGCACGCGGGTGGGCCAGGGTCTGGGCCACGGAGAACCGGTTCAGTGACGTCATAACGCCACCACTACCGGATTGCGCGAACCGGACCAAAACGGGAACAACCCACCACTGACACATACATACATACATACATACATACATACATACATACATACACCTATCCTCACATACTTATGCATACCTACATACAAACACAAATATACATCTATTATCAGATATATGCCTATACATACACAAACATACAACCTTGAACATATGCATGCATAATACACTTACATGCATATTTACATATACATGCATATACTACATACATATACACACCCTCATGAGAGAAAGAGACACATACAGAAAGAGAGAAAAAGAGAAAGAGAAAGAAGAGAGATTGACTGATTGATTCTTATAATAATATGATAATATGATCTGATTCTTATAAACTGTTTAAAATGTTTAAATGGAACCAATGCATGCATTTCTCTGAAAATATATATCAGTCTTGATGCAAAATTCATTTTAGCAGCATTAATTCTTCCCCACAGGCTTAAAGGCCTTCTCATCCACCTCTCAAGATCCTCTTTCATCTGGATAATACAGTCTGAAATGTTCTTATCAACTTAATTGGATATTTTTATATTTTCATCCTAATTATTTATGTGAAACAACTCATGAAAAAAAAAAAGTTGGATGCAATTCAGCCTTCAGAAATATAATCTAATTTCCTTCTTTCCCCTTTTCTAACAGGTGAATACACATAGCAGCTTCTTTTTTAAAAAAAGAACAACCATGGTTAGGTATTTAAGTAAGGGAAATTATGACATAGCAGATGCCCTGAGGCAAATACATAATTATAGCATTTGTCTGATGATGTCATAGCCGATATGTCATTATTTTGGCCTCATTGCAGAAAGTTATAGATATTGCTGACAACAATCCTTTGAAATAGAGTGGGTTAAGAGATGGTGATATACACTCTTGCTAATTGTTGTGCAAACTGAACTGTCATGAGATATTTCATGGTCCTGTCCTGTCCTTTAGATTAACTATCTACCTTTATTGCCATATTTATAGTTTATTTGACATTTTGACAACTTTTCCAGACAATCATTACATGTACCTACTTTTTTATTTATATGCTGCTCTCATTCCTCGTTGCTGACTCCACATGCATTTTATCATTTTGCTGAATATAAGTTTGAGATTTATTTTCTGACTCTGCACTTTTCCAGATGCCACTGGTAGATCATCAGAACAGCCCAACACATTTTTGCAAAATGGGGAGAGACAGAAAGTAAAAATTCTATAGAAGTTAGTTACCTGAATTTACGTTGGCTGAAACATTGTCCTTAGCAAGCTTAATGCTTCAATAACATCAGGAACAAGTCAATCTGTGCTACCCCTCCAGATCCTTAATCTTTGGAAAATGTGGGCAATCCATAGCCCTTACAGCTTCCATGCAGCTTCAGAATTTCATTTGGACTACTACCACCTGAAGTTCTCACCGCTGAACATGGCTGAATTTCAACTATGAAATTTTCCAGCTGGGGTAAGTTGAAATTCCATTCCTAGCTTTAAACACTTCCCCTGAAAAAAAAAAAAAGGATTTTCAATCACACTCCTTTCTTTGTTGTCACAGCATTACTGGCCCTTTGATCCATCCAAAATTGCCCAACCTTGATTCATGCTTTTCATGGTTGTCCATTGGTGACTGTGGCATGGTGACTATGTCTCTTTGGTGCATCAATTGGACTTTTCAAAATTAAAATCAGTTGGCAACAACTGATCTTGTCACCTCATAATTTCATTCCTGTGTTTGGGGATATCTGTAAGAAGGGTTCCAAATAGAAGTGTGCAAAATTCATAATTGGTGTGAGCAACAAGAAACATGTTCTCCTAAAGCAGTGTTTCTCAACCTTGGCCACTGGAAGATGTGTGGACTTCT
>JANHFM010008674.1:305584-319405 GCA_032468115.1 Grayia smithii
CCTTCCTTACTTCCATCCTTCCTTCCTTCCGTCCTTCCTTCCTTCCTTCCTTCCTCCCGCCTTCCCTCCCTCCCTCCCTACATTTTTAAAAAAGGAAACATAAAATAATGGTTTGAAATAAATTTTGTCAAAGCTTCTAGCTGAAACGATACTTAATGACAATGAAATTCTGAAGAAAAAATATATCTAACCTTATCTAATGTATTTTAAAGCATATCTGTACATATTTCTGTTGGTTCTGACTGAAAGATTTTCACTTTTATAATTTGGATTTGGCCCTATTTAAGTAGTTCACTTTTAAATTTGGCTTTAAAAAGGCCTGAGGAGTGACAGTTCTGAAATCTGTAGTTTCTAAGCAGATATTAAACACAGGTTTCAGTGCCCTGCTCTTTCCTGTTTTAATACTTTATCCTTTATTGGCATTTTGTCTAAAGAGATTTTCAAGTACCTCCAACAGATTTAGCTATTTCATTTTTTATTCCTAAAAAAAAATATTGGCCACCATCACTTGCCTGGGAAAGTTAATGCTTTTTTCTTCTTTTCTCTAGAAAGGAAGACTATATCTGAAATCAAAATGAAAATAATCTGTACACTCACCATTGCCCTTTGTTACTTGATGGAGGACAGGTATTGGAGGTCGTCCACCAAATTCTTCACTATGAGTTACCAAAGCATTTTTAATGGCCTCGTATCCACAAATCACAACCAGTGGTTTAGTTCCTATCCAGAGAGTAAAAACTGGGCCATACTTCTTACTGAGCTGAGGACAAAATTAATCAAAGGTGTGAATCAGTAGAATTTGAGACCTCATTGTTGGATATCTGATTCAATTAATTGCTGACAGGATCTCTAAAATTTATTAAATTTTAAACAAAAAAGATAACTTACAGAAAACAGTATTTAACAGAAAGGAAAGAAGTACAGAAAAAAGAACAAATCCAAATGTGAAGGAAAAAAGAAAGAAGAAATAAATAGAAATTGACTTCCCATTATTTTCCCAACCATTATAAATTTGCATTAAATTCTTAATTTATGGTTGCAATGTAATTTTAATTTTTTCTACCATCTATTATTTATAAGCATCTAATCCACATATCATAATTTTATTTATTTTTTGTTTCATGAAAAATATCTGAAAATTTAATTAGTGTTTTTTTCCTCTGATCAAGACATTCAGTTTAGCCATCTTTCAAGCTCCATCATCTTTACCATCTACTATTCCATTGTGAGTAGTGTCAAATCTTTCCATTGTTGTGCATGTAGAAGAATTACTGCACAGAAATAAAAAGCAGAGTTGGAAGGGACCTTCTGGTCCAACCCTCTGCTCAGGCATGATATTCCTATTCCATTTCAGACAAATGGTTGTCCAATTCCTTCTTAAAAACTTCTAGCATTTGGAGCAATCACAGGTTCTGGAGGCAACTTGTTACACTGATTAATTGTTTTAACTGTCAGAAAAAATCTTCTTAGTTCTAGATTATTTCTCTCCTTGATTAGTTTCCATCCATTGCTTCTTGTCCTTCCCTCAGGTGCTTTGGATAATAGCTTGACTCCCTCTTCTTTGTGGCAAACTCTGAGATATTGGAATACTGCCATCATGTCACTCCTAATCCTTCTTTTCATTAAACTAGACATTTTCATTAAACTAGACAATTCCAGCAACCATTTTTTAACCATTGTCATTGTGGATTACCATCTTTTCTCACCGACCGATGTGAATTATGTCTTGGGAGCACCCTCGTAGATTCAGCTGCAGACTGTGGTGGCGGTTCGGTTCCCAGTGATGCTGGCAGCAGGTTGCAGATGACAGGTAGGTTCATGTAGAACCCTTCACGACTTGAGTCTTGTTTTCTCGTCTGGGTAGGTGGCTGCACCGGTTCGCGGGTATTTTCTGGGCAGTTCGATGTTTTGGTTGTGGTATCTGCCGGGTCCCCATCTCCTGGGCGTTGGCCTACCTCGCTGGGTTAGTGTTGTCGATCTTCCTTCCACTTTTTGCGGAATTGGTCAATGTGGCGCTTCCACAACTGGCCATCGACCAACTCTATTCTGTAGGATTTGGGTCCGGTTATGCTTTCTACAGTCCCTTTCACCCACTTTGGAGATCCCTGGCAATTTAAGGCGAATACCAGGTCTTTTATTTTAAATGTCCTGGGTGGGTGTGATGATTCCAGGGGGTTTACGGATTGTATTGGCGGTGAAGCCAGTCCAACGTTGACCTGAGCTTCCTCCCCATGAGGAGTTCAGCTGGGCTGTTGTGGGTGGTTCCATGAGTGAGAAGGAAAAAATCTATTTTCTCCTGCCAACTTCCGGGCCCCATCTTTGCCAGTGTCTCTTTTGTAAAGTGCACCATCCTCTCAGTCTGCCCATTCCTGCCTGGACTGTAAGGGGCCACAAGTGCATGTTGGATCCCCTTCCCCACTAGGAACGGCTCCATTGTTTTGGAGGTGAGCTGGGGGCCATTATCCAAGACGAGAATATCTGGCAGGCCGTGTGTCGCAAAAACTCTTTGCAAAACTTTGATCATGGCTTCTGTTGTGGTCGTCATGGGTGCTACCTCTAGCCACTTGAAGTAGGCGTCGACCATGATGAGGAATGAATTCCCTTCAATGGTCCGGCGAAATCAATGTGAATTCTACTCTAGGGGCTGCTGGGCGCTTCCCATTCGATTGGCTTTGCGTGGGGTGGTGCTGGGCGTCTTTCCTGGCACGGAGTACATCTGGCCACCCATTCTTCTATGTCTTGGTCTAGTTTGGGCCACCAGATATAGTTCCTGGCCAAAGCTTTCATCCAAACTATGCCCGGATGGCCCGGATGGATGATCTCAAGGGTTTTCTTCTGTAGGGCTTCCGGAATGACAATTCTGTCACCCCACAGCAAACAACCCTTCATTGTAGACAGCTCGCTCTGTTTCCAGTGGTAGGGACTGAATTCTTTGTCTATTCCTCCCTGTGGCCACCCTCTCAGTACCCAGTTTTTGACTTGCCTTAGCATCTTGCCCCTTTGGGTGTGTTCTGCAACATCGTTGGAGTTGACTGTGCCCAGGATTCTGGTGTCTATTTGGAAGATGGTGTGTGTCGGGGCTGGGTCTTGCACTGGTTCTTTTAATGGGCATCTGCTTAGGGCGTCTGCGTTGCAGATGTTCTTCCCGGGTTGATGAATTTGTTCGTAATTGTACCCCGCAAGGAATATGGACCAACATGTCATGCGGGGAGACATGTATGATGGGGTAGGTTTGTCCCCTGCTAGTAGTCCCAGTAGTAGCTTATGGTCCATGATAAGCTGGAATTTTCAGCCATAGAGGTATTCATGGAACCTCTTGATTCCTGCTATGGCGGTGAGCGCTTCCTTATCAATTTGACTGTAATTGCACTCAGCAGATGACAGAGTTTTGAAAAATAAGTGATGGGAGCTTTGGATCCATTTGGTAGTTGATGGCTCAGGATGGCGCCGATTCCGTATGGCGAAGCATCGCAGGTCAGCAGGAGTGGTAGGGTGTCGTGATGTTGTATGAGGACACTGTCAGATGAGAGCAGGTTTTTTACTTCTCTGAAGGCTTTGTCTTCCTTCTGTCCCCATGACCACGTGTCGTCTTCCCTAGCAGTTGGTGTGGCAGTTCAGCAATGGTAGCCTTTTGATGAAGAAAGACACTGTAAAAATTCAAAAGTCCCAGAAATGCCTGTAGTTCCACTTTATTCTTGGGAGTCGTGGCCTCTTTGATAGCTTTTACTTTGTTTTGTGTGGGATGGATTCCGTTTCTGTCAATCAGGTAACCTAGGAATTCCACTTTTTTACCCCGATGGTACACTTGTCTCGCTTCACCTTCAGAGCCTGCTTTTGGAACTGGCTCATCGTGGGCCTTAAGCGTTCCAATAGCTGGTCTTTAGATTGTGCTGAGATGAGCACATCATCAAAGTCGGGAACCACCCCTGGAATGCCCTGAAGCAGGCACTCCATCATGGACTGGAAAATGCCAGGGGCAGTGCTGACTCCAAACTGGAGTCAGGTACGCTTAAATGCTCCCCTGTGCGTTACTATAGTTTGAGTCTCTGCTGTGGCATCATCTACTGGCAGTTGCTGGTAAGCCTGCACCAGGTCCAGTTTTGCAAAGATGTTGCTACTGCCTAACGAGTGCAACAAATGTTGCACTACGGGGACTGGGTATGCACTCTGTTGAAGTGCCTTGTTTATTGTGCACTTATAATCAGCACATACACACACAGTCCCATCAGGTTTCATGGGTGTCACAATTGGTGTTTCCCATGCAGCATGGTCAATGGGTTCCAAAATGCCCTGCTTTATGAGCTTATCCAGTTGCTCATCAACTTTAGGTTGGAGGGCGAATGGAACCCTGCGGGGCTTTAATCTAATTGGTGTGATGGTTAATCGAGATTGAATGATATGGGTTTCCCCTAAATTTACCTAACGAGCCATCAAAGACTTCCTGGAATTCCTCAATGATCTGTTCCAGGCCATCCATCCAGATCTGGTTGATGCCTTGTATGCTGAGGCCCAAGGGCTGGAACCATTCGACTCAAAGCAGGGTCGGGCGGTGGGTTGAGAGAACCGTGATGGTCAGGGTTCCCTGGAAGTCCTTGAATGCCACGGGTACTTCAGCTCTTCCCAGAACCTGGATGCTGTGGCCTTGGTAGTCGTGGAGGCGGACGTTTAATGGTTTGAGGTTTTTCTTTTTGATTTCTGGTTGCAACCTTTTTAGTTCTTCCCAGGACATTATACTATAGTAGGATCCCGAGTCCACTTCCATCAAAGATGGTGTCCCGGCCATGTGCATGGTCACGTGGAATTTTTCTCCATTGTGCACATCTGAGTGACCCACGGTGGTCTTATGGATACTCTTTCTTGGCAGTGCCAGTCTTCAGCCTGTCTGTACTGGTAACTGATCGACTAGATGGCCTTTGGTTATCTATGTTTTTCTTCCATGGTGATGATGGGGCCGGGTCACTTGCTCTGCAGGCCTCTGCAATATGGCCCCTCTTGTTGCATCGCCGGCAAATGGCGTCCCTGAACTGACATCTGCCCTGAGGGTGGCGACCTCTGCAGCTGGCACAGCGGACTTTGGCATCAGAGTCATTCTGGTCGTTCTTTTTTTGATTTTTGAAGACTCTGTGTACTGATGAGTCTTCATCTGTATCTGAGTTAGTGTGACTTTCTTCAGACAATGTTTGTAGCTCTGTCCTCAGTTTGTGCACTGCTTGAGGTTGTCTAATCTTGGCTGAGGCTCTGTCCGATGTCTCGGCTGCCATGGCTTCATCGATGACCTCCTTCAATGTTAACTTGTGCCCATTGAGTTGTCTTTTTTGGAGGGATCAGTCTCTCATCCCAAATACAATGCCATCCCTGATTCTATCATCTGTGTCGTTGAAGTTGAAACTTCTTGCAATCTTTCATAGTGACGACATGAACGTTTTCATATTTTCCCCCCTCCAGTTGGTACCTTTGTTGGAACTCATACCGGTTAGCTATGGGGTTATCGGTTGGGGCATAGTGTTCTTTCAAGATTCTTTGCAATTCATCCCAGGTTATCTGTTTGATGTCATCTGGAGATATGATGTCCATTGCTGCTTCCAGGACATCTGGGCCGCAAATCGAGAGGAACAACACTCTCTTGCGATTATCTGAGAGTCCTTCTTGTCCGTTTGCCTCCAGATGTTGGCAAAATCAAACTATGTAGGCAGCCCACTTCTCTCTCTCGAGATTGTAGGTTGCCAGAGATCCTTGGGTGGAGCTGGCTGAGAAGGATACTCTGGTTGACAATCTCAAAACCCACTGAGAGATCAAGAAGCACAAAAATAAATGCACAATTTTCAGCTCCACCACTGATCATCAACAAGTGCAATCAAACTATAATAGTCTGTGAGAATAATTTCAGGAGACAGCAAAAGAAGCTACAGCCTAGACAATGGTCAGTCAAAAGATATATCAGCTGATAGAAGAAATGGGGTCATGGATAACATCTCAAAGGGATTCTCCCTAATTCTCTGGAAAGGGAAGGTGAGGAAAGGAGAAGAGTTTTCAGACTTTCAAGATTCTATTACTGTACCCTTGCAGTAAGGGTATTGTTAGTGCTCATGGTTTTGGTTTCTTTTGACACCAAGACAGACTGTATATAAACAGGAAGCAAACTCCTCATTTACTTGCACTGTCCTTACTTCCTTGGGTAATGAAATGTCTGTAAGCAAGCCACCAAGGTTAGAGACCACCAAGAACTCCACAGTTTAAACCTGAACTATATATATTCTCCTCTCTTGGGTTTCAGAGAACTGTTAGAACAGACAAGAAGCAGTATTACAGCAACAACTGTAAAGAATTTGGTGAAGGAAATAGATGTGGAAAAACAATGTCTTCCTAGCGTTATGTAAGTCAAAGACTACCTATCTAATTAAAACACTATTGTTGATAATACAGTCTGTTCATCCATACATTATGAATTTTCAAGCAGAATGACTGTTAGTGGTTCTCCACTTTCACAAAACTAAGTTAACATTATGATAATGAGTTAGGTGAAGCTAATTCATGCATTAATATTCCCTTTACAATATTTGGAGAACTAGATATGATTCCAACATGTAGAATTCAGAAGGAACTTGAAATATCTAGAAAAGACAGTATTGTGTATGAGAAGATAATTATTTTTAAATATACATCCATATACACAACTCTTACAAATTTTATGTATACTTCTTCATTTATGACCAGATTTCATGGCTATGTTAAATGAAATTTATGAAGTCATAAGCTAATTACTGTGAACATAACAATGAAAAACAGACCAAGTATATTATAACCACAGCATTTTGCTGATCCACCAATTTAATCACTTTATCAGAGGAAGATATAAGGTTTTCTATGGCATGATCTCTTTTTAAGAATCTCATGTTGGCTTCTAACTAATGACCTTGTTTGTTTCTAGATGCTCAGAAACCCTCCACTTGCTTACCTTTTTCAGGGTTTTTCCCAGGTATTGATGTCAAGTTGATTGGCCTATAATTTCCTGGATCCATTTCCGACCCACCCCCCTTTTGTAGATTGGGACCACAATCTCTTTGTGGTCCTTTGGTAGTTCTCGTATGTTACAGGAGCTTTGAAAGGTTACATTCATCTGATATAAGAACTATATCAGAACCCTCTGATATAAACCATCTGGTGCAGTTTATTTGAACTCATTCAGAGTGGTTAGGCATTCTCTTACATTTTCTTGGCTATTTTGTGTGCCTATTCTATCTTTCTCAGTGCTGCTTTTGAGAGGTTGGGCTGTTTCTTCCTTTTGGGTAAAAAAACAGATGCAAAGAAAGAATTAAACTCTCAAATTATGAGTAACTGGTAATCTCCCAAATACTTCTTAATCTCTCTCCCACTATAAAATGAGTCATATCAAAAACTGTCTTACCTTTGGGTAGGTTTTGTATAGAGGGAGAATATCTTTTTGCAGTATATTTCCCAAAAAGAGCCAGGGTGTAGGGCCAGGAGGAAGCCTGCCTCTTGCTTGGTGAAACCGGAAGGCCCATAATGTGAGCAGAAAGAGAACAAACAATATTATTGTCCCAGGGATCAGCTCCACCTGCATGTTTATTTTTCTGGCCTTGATGGAGCACAAGGAATGAGACTTTGGGGTTGGAAAAAAGCTGCAAAGTCACATGAGAAAGAGAGAAGCAAAATCAATGTGATTGTTTCTTTTCTTCTTCTATCAATTTTTTGGGAACATAAAATGCTGTCTTTACGTATTTGTTCTATTGACATAAACAAAATTGGAGCAACTGAAGGAGTACTCTAATGGCATGCATCTAACAAATGTTATGAAATTAATCTGATTTTCTGAATTGAAATAAGTATATTCTGGTTGTGAGTAGATTTAGAATGTAAAATGTAGCTAGATGGTATTAGAGTAAGTGTGAGGAAGATTGCATTGGAGAGTCATATTCTGAACAAATAGCTGCACTTTGTAGATTCCCAGAATAAGAAAATTGTAGTGGCAATTTTGAGTGAGCCAACAAAAGGAAGAAGTAGATGAATGGATGGGTCTGTTTTAATATACTTAGGAATGAGGTCACCTTCTGCTCTTATCATCGACAGCATGGGTATCCAAACCTCTGGCTTGCCTAGGGCACACTGAGTGAAGAGGAATTGTCCTGTGCCACATGTAAAATATATTATATAGTTAATGTTTATAATAATGTTAAACATTTATGTTCTTAGGGAGCTGCATTACTTGCTGTGAAAAGCTATATGTGGCCCATGGGCCGTGGGTTGGATGGATACACCTGATCTATGACATCAGTTGGGCAAGCAGTGGCAAAATAGGAACAGGAACAACAGCCGGGCACTTTCCAAATATTTGGACTTTATTCTAAAACAGCATAATCAGCAACTAGAGATTGAGAGACTTGCAGCTGAAAAATTGATCGATAGTAAAAAAACTATGTCCATATATGAAGGTCCAATTTGATTTATTACTCAAAGCCTATGCATGTGAATCTTCTCATCTAATGGTCAGCACCTGATTAGATAAGGATGAATGGCAATCAGGGTGAATTGGACTTAGTTTATTTGTGGTTACATAATAATTCCAGACTGGTCCCTCTTTTCATCCTGGCTAACCTTCCCTATAATTGTTTACCCACCCCTACTTGGTAAACCTAGGTCTCTCTGTTCCTAATTCAGAAGAATTGGGCATATTTGGGCATTTAGCAATCTGCCAAAATGACAGCAATCCAATAAAGCAACCAAAGCAATAACATCTTTGCATTTAGCCTGATGTTCAACCTAAAGATTTATGCCATCATTCACTAACTTTTGGCAAACAATAGTGAAACATACATTTGCATTTACAAGACAAACAATCTGAAATCTCAGTAACATTATTTATACCATTTGTGGAATGATTACAGTGCACATACCTTTCAGCAATCTACTTCAGATTTGTCCTCCATAATATTAGTCCCAAATGTTTCCTTTTTACATGAACATCTGGTTTTATACTGCTGCTTTCTCTGTCAAATCCCTTCTTCTTCATCTTTGCCCCACCAAAGATGCAGAGCTAGAACTGGATTTTCTTGTTACAGATATCAGAAATGGTGTAGGTCAGAACAGGTCACATTTTTAACTTATGTTTTTCCCTCTTCAGAACAAATTTAGCTATACCCTTCTGCCACGGTTAAAATGGTGCATAAATTATCAAAACAGGTATTGTGACATTGTTGTTCATCCTGTTGACCTATGACAGTTGTGCAAGGTTTGCTACTAAACATATAGTTTCAAGTTTCAAGTAAGTTTATTGGTTAGCCCAGGGGTCAGCAACCTGTGGCTCTGGAGCTGCATGTGGCTCTTCACCCCTCTGC
The DNA here is from genome assembly GCA_032468115.1 of Grayia smithii. Taxonomy (NCBI): domain Eukaryota; kingdom Metazoa; phylum Chordata; class Lepidosauria; order Squamata; family Grayiidae; genus Grayia; species Grayia smithii. The sequence goes on from JANHFM010008674.1 coordinate 314,938, forward strand.
TGCGGCTCCCTGTCACTCAAAATATGCGTCACAACCGCCAATGTATGACACCTGCTGGCATGCAATTTATTGAGCTTTTCTACCGCTGATAGGCCAACCATGGATAAATTCAAGAAAAGAAAAATTTCATTTAGAAAATAGAACATTTAATTCAACTACATATGCTAGTTTTGTGGCCACTCAAGAAATAGTCAGGCACAGGAAGGGTTTTGTGGCTCCCGGTGTTTTCTTTTCTGTGGGAAACGTGCCAAATGGCTCTTTGAGTGTTTAACATTGCAGACCTCTGGGCTAGACTGAGGAGTTAAAAAACATTCTAAAAGAAAACAATGAGAAGTCATTTCCATATTTCTTCAAGAAAATTATATAGATGTGTCCATGAAGTCACCATGAATTGAGGACATTCCCAAGGAGAGTGGGAGTTTATTGACCCAGATCAACCTCCTTCTACTGCCCATTGACCCTGTTTTAGGCTGATGCTAAGGCTTGTTTTCCATGACAGGCCCCATGGTTCTAAGTACCTGCACAATAATGCTGCCGTTTCCAACCATGTACCTTCAGCTTTTATCTTTTATTTGGTCTTTTTTACCCTCTTCTTTCCTTTTCATCTCTTCTCCTCCTTCTCCTCCTCCTCCCCCTCCTTCTCCTCCTCCTCCTTCTCCTCCTCCTCCTCCTCCTTCTCCACCTTCCTTCTCCTTCTCCACCTTCCTTCTCTTCCTTCTCCTCCTTTTCCTCCTCCTCCTCCTCCTCCTTCTTCTCCACCTTTTTCCTCCTCCTCCTCCTCATACTGGAGTTGGAAAAATAAACCTCGGAGTTTGTAAATGTGTGGGAGGAAGTGGCTTCCAACTTTTGAAATTCAGTCTCTCCCTCTAACCTTGGAGGGAATTTGCATTTGCATTTCCTTGGATACTATACCAAAACCACAGTAGCGTGTAACTTTAGGAGAACTGGGACAGGAGGTAAACATGGATATGAAATTGAGAACAAATTCATTTCAGGGATAATAATTTAATGTGATGGAAGTGATGTGGGCAAGGCAGAAATGGGTATTTATGCAAGCAGTTTGTGCTAAGAGATCAGAATAATTCTTGTTATATCTGTGGCTTGAGTTTCTGGAATTTTACTTGCACATTGCAGAGAATGTTTGGTTATGAATAATAAAAAAGGCATCCATTCTTTGCCAAGCCATAATTTTCCACATGTGGGAAAGTTTTTCACTTGATTGTCTCCTTGTCATGGATATCACTATAACTATCTATATATTAATCATTCTGTAGCAAACATAATTGAGTTTTATGAATAATGAAAGTCATAAACTAATGGATTTTGTAAGGTTTTTTTCCCCAGCCTTTTTCTTTCTGATGACAAACAAATCATAATATTTACTAGACCTATCCATTACGATTCTAAACTACTTAAGAAGTTCTTGACAATTCTTCATATTCTTCATATCATATCTGGTGAAACCAAGTAATCATTCTGTCAGCTCCAGCATTGCTTATGAAGCATACACATATATCAAAGAACATATATGGCTAAGCATGAAGTTTTTAAAAGAATTATTATGTCAGATTTATGTGAGCTGAATATGAAATGTGCAGATAGGCACAGATATTGATAACTAACTCACTAATGCTACCATAGCAAAACCCTGTACATGCACATTCCCCATAGTAAATTTAGCTTCTTTTGTTTTAATTAGGTTTTTTAATTTAAATTTAGAAAGTTTGTATAGAATATACACAAAACACCAAAATACAGCAAAAGCCTCTTATAGTTAAAGAGAATGCCTAAACATAAATGAAAAATAATAGAAATTTAAAAAAAAGAGAAAAAAAATTGGTGGAAATTTATGTTGTTTGCTCTTCATAGTTCTTTTGCATTTAGGCTCTGCAATACACCTGCATCTTTCTTTTCTCTTTATAAAAAAGTAATAAGTTTGTGAGACACTTGGGGCAGAAAACATCTCACAAAATGTAGACTCTCTAAAATTCCCTGCCCTGTAAAGTTCCTTTTTCCCTAATAATTTAGTAATTATCCAGAATTCACTATAAGGCACTGTATTAAGGACTCCAAGTATATGACAATCTTTCTTTGCTGAATCCCTAGACCAAGGGTGTCAAACTGGATTTCTTCAAGGGCCGGATCAGCATTGTAGTTCTCCTCCATAGGCTAAGGTAACCAGACGTCCTGCTTTTGGCAGGACAGTCCCGCTTTTCACCAATTTGTCCCGCGTCCCGCGGCGTTTTTAAAAAGTCCCGATTTTTGGGGGACTTCCGTTGACGTCACAACAATCTTTCACAAATTTTGCACTTCAGGGCATGCGCAGGACAGAGGATGGGAGAAGGAGGCTCAGTTGCAGCGTCCCTTCCCGCCAGCGAAGAAAAGAAGCACAGAAGCCTCTGGCAGCTGGCAGGAAGAGGGAAGAGGTACAGACAGGTGGGCAGTGGCAGCGTCGGTGGCTCCTTCCAAGCGCAGCATATCGAGGCAAAGGGGGCTGCTATGCCCTGAGCCCCTGGGGCTGCCTCTGTGCTGGGCCCGGCCGGGAAGGTGGCGGTCGGGGAGACAGGATGGATGCCTCCTGCAGCACTCTGCCCCCCTCCATGCCCCATTTTGCTATAGGCACCATGGGACAGTCCTTGCTATTTTCAGGCCACCCGCACAGGTCAGATTTAAGCACCCCACAGGGCGACTCCGGCCTGTGGACCTTGAGTTTGATACCTCTGGAAAGCCGTAGACTTTCCATTCAGGCTATCTACTTTTATGGCCTTCTAAAAGTAATTTTTTAAAAAATAAACCAACAAAACAAAAGAAACACCACCTTCTCTGTAGAATGAAACTGGCTCTCAGAATCAAGATTTCTCTCTTAGGGAGAGCATATTCTTTGACAAGCTAGAACAAATGCAATATTCTGCTCCAAACAGGATGATGGTAAGCTACCATTTTTTGTGTGGGTCATTTATATGCCTTCCTATGTCTGGGCATTCAAGCAACCCATGTGGCTTTCCATTGGGAATTGATGTTAAATCAGAATGATTACGCTGAACAAGGGAAGTGCTTGCCTAGATGGTTTTTTGTGGATGCACTAGGAAAAGCAAGGCCTCATTTCCATTATATCATTTGACCGTTCTCCATCTACTAATGTTTCTATCCCAGGTAGCTTTCTGGCTGCATTTCATGTCCTCATTTAGACGTTATCAACAGTGCCGTCTCTCATTTTCAATCTGTCCCTGTGTAATTAATAATCAATGGGTCAATTTGGAGTTTACACAATAGATTGGGATTTCAGAGAGGTCCATTCACATTTAGGTGAAGTATTACAGACCCCCTTATTCATATTTTTCTATTGATTTCCTTTGCTGTAGTGGGCTGAGGCTTGTTCAGGGTTTGTAACTGAACACTGCAGAAACCGTCCCTGCCTGCATCTTTGATCAAGTCATATCCTCTTCTGACAGCAAGATTTATACCTCTAAACAGCGTTAAGAAGATTGGTTTTTAATTCTCATTTGGTACTGTCTTTTAAGATTTAATTCAGTTCTTTCTGTCATTTGCTGGAAAACCGTTTGAATGGGTTAAAAAAAAAAAGAATTATTTCTATCCAGTTGCACTTGATCAGTTCTAACCATTTCTAAGCTTCAATTTAAACATTTGCCCAAAATAGTTGTGAGATGGTGTGTGTGTGTGTGGGGGGGGCGGTTTGGTCTCTTCCTTTTTGATGGTGGATATTAATAACACCACAGAGTGGTTTCGGCAACTGCAGAAGATACAAAGAAGAGCTAAACAGGGAATTTATTGAAAGATCTTTAATGCAACTGGTATCTCTGGCAAACAGCACTGATTTAGAGCCAGAGTGAAAATTCTTTTATCCAGCATAAAGTGTGCAAAAATAGTGGGCAGGAATAGAAAGCAACTTAGCTTTTTATTTCAAATGAGGAACTTCTCCTAGACAAGTAAACTCAGGGTAGAAATGCATTTGATTTGCAAACAAACAAACAAACAAACAAACAGTCTTGGATTCAGGACCTGACAATTCCAGGCAAGGACGGCTGCCTGAGGATTAGGGTTTAAACCTTAGAAAGATCAATTTTGTCACTGTGGACAATGCTAAGGTAGATGAACCAATTACTTGCATGTGGTTTATCTCTTTCACCAACATTTCCTTGTTTGAATGAGAAGCAGCCCAAGCAAATGAAATAAAATGAGAGAGAGTGCCCATTTTGAGCCTAACATCAACAAAAAATCTTGGTATTTGGTATCTGGGTAGCCTTAATTGGTATCTTCGCTGTGAGATAAGCAGCATCTAAATTTGATAAGTAAACAAACAACAAATGAAATAAATAAAAATCTTTTTGCTTATCTTTTCTTTTCTTAGGCTGGGAATGTGATAAAGCTATGCCTTCTTCTTCTTCTTCTTCTTCTTCTTCTTCTTCTTCTTCTTCTTCTTCTTCTTCTTCTTCTTCTTCTTCTTCTT
>JANHFM010008678.1:18302-29789 GCA_032468115.1 Grayia smithii
AGGGTATCATTTTTCCCTCCGAAACTATAACCAATTATTTTAAAGTTTGGAGTATTATGCCTTTTCAGGACATAACAGGGGGGGAGGCTTTTTCTTAAGGCAGGCACCTCCACAGAGAAGGCACACCTCCTGGGTCTCATTAAATGATCTTAATTGATCGAGCACATCCACCTTGACAGGTGCAACTGGAATTCTGCCAAGCTGATGCTAATTAATCTAGCCCTATTCTAGGAAGGAATTTATAGCTGATCACAAGTGCCTTGAATTGCGTCCAATTCCAATCTTTTTAAAAATAAAATACATATATGAAGAGTCTGAGACCAGTGTCTTCTTTGACTTCCATTTCTTGAAAAATCAAAGAATGAAGTGACTTCTCCTGGAGTAAAATAAAAACTACTTTAGAAATCTCACTGAGTTTCCAAAGTAATACAGACCAGGCTGGAGGGAGGAATTGCTGTTGAAGAAAATTATCAAAAAGGATATTGGGATTACTGAACCATTTTGCATTCTGACTTCAGTCTCCTGTCTCACAGTAGCCTAAAACAACAGCCCCAACTTGATTAAATAGGGTGGGAATTATTAACAAGGTAGCCAATGACCCTCTAAGAAATGTCCAGCAAGGAATATAAATCCTTCCATTCCCCACCATCCTGTCAGAGCTGAAGAAGTTTCTTGGATGAGAAGTGAAATGTCTTCAAAAGAAAAAAAATAAGAAAGTCCAGTTGCTTCCTGAAAAAGCACCTTTGGGACAACCATGACCTGGATGACTGAAAATCTCTACAGACTTTTAAGGTATCCAAAACCTCTTTGATTATGCACCAGGATTGCCACTGAACTACCCAATTCTCCCTAACATTGAAGCTCTAAAATCAGAAAGATTAAGGGCTGAGGTTTTGGGGGGAAGGGTCATTCGGGTTAAATTACACTTATCCAGGTTGGAAATCCCTTTCTGCAGTGAAGGGGGAATACTATTTCATGGCTTCAGTTCTGGAACACCCTGCCAAGTTCTATGGATTGAAGTCTAATAACTGTTCGTTATATTTATGTCTCTCTCTGCTTCTCCTAATTGGTTCCAAATATATACCATTTTATTTTTCTGCCAGTTAACATCTTTCATATTCCATGGAGCATCACATCTGTCAGCTGAGAAGATGGAACTATATTTCTTTTACATATTCATTAAGATAATTTAGGGGACTTTTGGGAGCCTGTTTCAGGGGTTTCATTGAGATAGAAGCATAAGACAAGCTAGATCATCCAAGCTGCACCGCAGCACTATGAGATGTCATGAAGTAGAGGTTGCAACAATCTTTTCCCTGATCCTCTGCAGAGCACTTCAGGGATTTACATAAAAAGGAAGGCAAGGATGGATGATAATAAAACTTGTCACTATCTAGGGAATGTCCTCAAAATCCTCTATAATAGATACCTGTCCATCTGCTCTTGTGCACACATGCAACACAGAGGGGGGAGGGAGAGAGAGAGAAAAAGAGAAAAACAAGTGATATTAAAAATGTTCCAATACAACCTACAGTTTGACATCCTGTTTATTATTATACTGTTACATCATAGCTCTCAATACTGTATGATAAGAGAAAAACGCTTCATGATAACTATCAAATATTGTCAAAAATCAATGATCAGATAATCAAGTAGCACTAACGTCAAATATAATGGAGTGCTGGAAGAAAGATATCAAGAGTGTCAAATCCTAGAAGGATGTTCTAAATTTTAAAAGATTGCAAAGTAGATTTCTGAGACAATAAAACCCTCTTAGCTATATTGAATGATGGGATCAGGCTGAGCACTTTGGCCGTGGTTTGGATTTGGTGGCCAATTTTTAAGATCCTGAAATGACTATTATTTACTGCAAGGACAATACTCCATATTTCCATACACATTAGAAGGTAAATGTTCAAAAGCTTAGGTCATATTACTTGGATAGGAGATTAAGATCCAAAACATAATGAAGCAGCACCTGCAGCAATCGCCATGATGCCAAAATTAGGACATATATGCAATGACATCATCATCATCATCAAGTACACAGAAGCCCAAGTAACTACTCCTATCCCAAACCAAAAAAAGATTATGTTGATCTTAATTTGATTGGGGTCTTCTGGTTATGAAACCGATCTAAATTAGAGGTGGAGGAAAATCAAAACACTTAAATAAATGTTGAGTGTGATGATTTTGGCCCCTTATGATGATGAGGAGAAGAAGAAGAAGAAGATGGTGATTCCTTATTTCCTTACATTTTGCTCTGCTAATGTCTCAGGGAGACAATGGCTCAAGAACTGGGTCACAGCATCTGAAGCTCAGAGTGTCTTCACCTGGACAGGTTTTAACCTCCTGAAAAGGAAGGAAACTTTGGATGGTATTTCCCTCCCTTCAAATTAAATCATTGCAATAGCTCAGCTTTATTCTAATATGGCACAAAGGTTGAAAAGCAAAAAGAGCCCTGAAAGCAGGGGTGAAATCCAGCAGGTTCTGACAGTTCTGGAGAACTGGTAGAGGAAATTTTGAGTAGTTTGGAGAACCGGCAAATACCACCTCTGGCTGGCCCCAGGAGTGGGGTGGGAATGGAGATTTTGCAGTATCCTTCCCCTGCCACGCCCACCAAGCCACATCACACCCACCAAGCCACGCCCACAGAACTGGTAGTAAAAAAAATTGGATTTCACCACTGCCTGAAAGACATGCCAGTGTCTTTCATTACCGAAACTAGGTAACATCATCGGTATGTTGTGGGATTTGCTTTTAGTTTATATTCTAGCGGCCAAGAAACCCTCATGTCCCTATTTGCCCAGGCTGGAACCAGTGACCCTTGGACATGTCCAGAAGCAGAATCCTGCACCTTCTTAACTGTGCGTTGGAATTTGACAGGACATAGGCAGGCTGAGCAGGTCCACTCTTAGGGCAACCTTATCATCAGCTGTTACCATCAGAAGCTAGTTGTCCTTCCAGGAGTGGGGCTTTGGCAGCGGCCTTCGCTCCGATCAGTTTGTGTGCTGATGTAGGGAAGAGTTCAGATTCCATCATCCTCAAGCAGTTGATTAGAGGTGATGATGAGTCCTGGCATCTCAAGCCTTCATTCACATTAGAGTTGGGTACAATAAAAATAGGCCCATTAACCATTTCAGTTTCAAAAATAAGATTGTTGCTGACGGATGTTCCATCAGCTCTTTGTTGCAGACACTTTTGTTATATACACCTCTGTGTACTTATGTTACGTTCCTCCTCTGATCTGGCAGTAGTAACTTATTTTTGCAACATATTTCCCTTTAGCTCAGTAAAACTTTAAAATCAAGCTGAAGAAGGAGATGGAAAAGGGGAAGATGGCACCAAGCCCCGCATTCGTGGTAGAGACTGTTACATGTGCTTTGTGTTATGATCAACGCTTTGCCATAACTAAAGACCAAATAAATTTCTTTGCAAACGAGTCAGATTTCCTTTCTCCCCTCGGTGGTGATGAGAGGAGTTTACCTCTAGAGGGCGCTCTCCGTTTTCGTATTTGTTCGCGCGAGTGCTTTGCGTATGGGTGTGCGCGTGGTGCGGGCGTGAGCGTGAGGCAGCCAGCGGTTTGTTGGGGAATCTTCCCGTGGGATGCTGTTAGGTTTGTCCTCCTGACCGAGAAATGAGTTGCTTTAAGGACAAGTCTAATAAAAGTAATGCATTAATAATTTAGAGCCTCAAGAAAAAACCCAGGCTTGTTTAGAATATTTTATGAGGAATTTATTCCCGATAATTGAGAAGAAGAGATTGATCACCGGGGCTTTAGCATATTACTTAACAAAACCTGGATAAAGGGACTGTTAGAATCAGGCATCTAATAGGCTTTCTCTTCTGTTTAAGATCAGATAAATGGTGAAGTGGGATCTACTTAGTTTTATTTTTAGCAATTAAATACAGAAGAGAGTTTGGAGGTAGGAAATTGCAAGGGAAGCCTATCCCTCAATTCCTTTCTGCCCACAAACGTTTTTACATACAAATAGTGTTTAAATAACTGCACTAGGAAAGGGAGGTGTTGTGTTTTCTAAAGCTTTTGAAACAACTTATTAAATGCGGACAATACAAAAAATTCTTTTTGTGCTTAAAATGTTAACTCTTTCTGGAAAGGCACTGCAGATTCTTGTTACCAGGCCTTTCTCCTTAAGGTGGGGTGCCGATGGGACTATTTGCCTGCCCACTCTGTTATCTTTAAGCAGGAGATAAGTTGTGTAACTTCACAACTTGGAGCCTCACATTTTGAGGAGCCTCTGAAAATAAACAAGATTAAGCAATTTTAAGCATTGCATTTTCATTTATCATTCCTAATTCAAATATGAATTTAGAAAGATGCTTGTTTTCCTTGCATTATTCGTTTTTCATTGCATTTTACCACCTAAACTAAAGCTTTATTTCTATTTTATAATTCCTTTTTGTGGAATAAGTCAGCATGACTTCCAACATGCAGCTTAAATTTCATTGCCAGAAATATAGTCCTCAACTAACAACCACAAGTGAGCCCAGAATGTATGTTGCTAAGTGAGAAATGTGTTAAGTGAGTTTTGTCCCATTTTACAACATTTCTTGCTACATTTGTTAAGTGAATCACTGCAGTTATTAAGTTAGTAACATGGTTATTAAGTGAATCTGGCTTCCCCATTGACTTTGCTTGACAGAAGGTCACAAAATATGATCACATGACCCCAGGACACTATAACCATCATACAAATGAACCAGTTGTCAAGCAGCTGAATGTAAATCACGTGACCATGGAGATGCTGCAATGGTCATAAGTTTGAAAAATGGTCATGTCACTTTTTTCATTGCTGTTGTAACTTTGAACGGTCACTAAACAAACTGTTGTAAATCAAGAACTACCTATAAATTACACCATGCAATTGCAGGGTGTAATTTGACTCACAAAAGCCTTTGTGTGTGATCCATCCAACCTGGGCCTGGGGAGACCGTGGAGGAACAACAAAAACCATCTATCTTGCTTGAATATCTTCTTATGTTAGGTGAATATTCTAAAATATGTTCTGTTCACACCTCCCCTAGCATACGCTTCATCCACTGTTTATCTTCACCTCAGGAGCTGAGCATATACTCTGCTGAGGTACCCCCAAAATGCTTTAAGATACGTAGCAGAGACACTTCCTTCCCTTGTGAGGAACTCAAAGGTGTTGCTGTAGCCTGATTCTAGTTGGCAGCACGTTTCCATTTAAAAATTGGCCTAAATGAAAATAGCCTTTTAAAAAGATTTCCGTACTTGGTTTGACAGAGAATAGCACTGGGACATTACACTTGACTTCCCTCCCCACTCTGAGCATTCTGGCTACACACTTTAACCTTTGAATAAGTGCCTGTAATTAGATGGCAAAGCAGGGAGACAAATAAACAGTGGTGTGGCTATTTAGATACAGTAATGCATAGGGAAAGTGATTACACGCAGCCCAGAGCTACCACTCCTGTACTTGCTGCATATATTCATAGACCAATTATAAGCATCAGGAAAGTGAAATTAAAGGGCACTAGAAAACTCTTAGACGCAGACCTTTATTATTTTGCCCTGAAGTAAGAAAGGTCTGCAAAAAATGACTGGCTCCTGGAGTAACAGAGCAAAAATGATTGTAATGATTTACAAACTTAAGAATCAAGAAATAGCCAGGAAAATAATCAGTCATGTCATATGTTGTTATATAGAAGCCCATTATTTCTTCAGCACCTCCACAGTTCTACTTTTTCTTGCTCTATCAAAGTGGGAGGAATAATCTACCTGCCCACTGTTAGCTGTATCTTCATTCATCTTACCTAAAAGGGGGAAAAAGTAAAGTGCATAGGCTGCACAATAGAGGGAACATGTTATTTATATAATTTAGATTTGTGACAGCTGTAACATTGAAGACCAGAGCTTTCTGGGTGCAGTTAAAGGTGCTAGTCATCACCTTTAACATCCCCTTGGTGTAGAACGGGTGTCAAACTCACATCATGATGGCTTCACATAACATATCGGGACTTTTTCCTCCTTCGCTAAACCGGGGGTGGACATGGCCAGCGTGTGATGCATCCGGCCGTGAATTTGACAGCCCTGGTTTAGAACTTAAATCTGGCAGCCAACCATCTCCCTGAGGTTTCAGCCTATCTTTTGGAGAAGAAGGCTCCCACTATGGTGCTACATTTAGGAAATGTCATTTTTGGAACCTAGATTTGGCCTTCTCTATGGCTGTCTCTCTTCTCCTCATACCAGGTAACCCTCAACAAAGTTAGTTTTCTGCTTCACAGGCCACTGGGCTCCAAGAATCTGTTTCTGTCTCTGTTGAAAGTATATATAGGATACAGTTGTGTCTCTCAAGCTTTTGAAGTCATAAACTACTTGGAGCAAGGCATGATTTGATTGGCATAGAAGCTTAGCTGAACTAAGTTAAAATCAATACATAAAAACATACACACCGATGCAGCATTTTGTATACCTTCACTTTTAATAGTGACAATAAAGACAGATGAAGTAACATATCTGCAGAGGTTTCAGAAAAACCTCCTCCCTACCCCCAGCTAGTTCCCCCTGCCTCAGCAGATACGGTGGAGTAACTCGCTTAAGTAGCTTTAATGGTGCAGCAGGGCAGAATGGTCAATAATAGGTGTGTTCCCCTGGGTCAGCACACTTTATCCTGTGGGTACTTTTATGTCTCCCACAGGCCACAGATCTGTGAGTCAGGCTGTAATGGTGTCTCCCTTTTGTCATTTTGCACTTGCAGAGATGGAGACAAAGTAATGATATTCATTTCTTACACCTGGTGAACATTGAAATTGCAAGGCTGATGAACGCAGTGGTTTCCAGCTGGGTACTGGAAGTCAAACTGTGTTCCCGCTCTGCTTGCCTGCTTCTTGATAGATAGCATACATCCATCTATGTGCTGCCAGATCCTGGCCTTCCTGCAATAAAGGCTAAGTCACTGCAACTCAGGCCATTTTTGCTCCGAAAGCAAAAAGTCAGAGTCACCTTGCATCTTTCCAGCTTCTTGTTTTTTTGGCATGCGGATCTGCTGTCTGAAGGTCCAGAAAAAAGACACTGGCTGTTAGCACCACAGCCAAATATGAGTCACATCATTATTTCTCTCATTTATATTGGATGCAGAAGAAGAACAATTAAAACCATTACCAGTTGAAATTGGCAGTCTAACCGAAGAAATGTGCATTGGACTTTTACCTATTGAAGAGGCACTTTCCTTTTTTAGGAGATATCCTCTGACCGCAGACTCGTATCTCTACAAACCTGGCCTCTACCTTTGTTCATACCTGTCAATCCAGGGGTTTTTGCCTTGTCTGCTATATAACCCACACAATTACCTGCCATTTCCCCTCTAGTTTCAGGCTTTGGATAAGACAAAAAGGACACCAAGGAGCCAAAAGTGTTTGGGGAGAGGGGGCTGTAACAGCAACAGAATAATTACTTCAAGTCAATGAGGCCCTTGACCACCCCAGTACCCCAATGATAAACCCTGACAATATCCATGCAACAATTCATGTCAGCAACCTGTGGAATGTTATTGCAGCCACATGCTAGTTGTGTTCTTTGCACACGTCTTGCAGAAAGTAGAAAATGGCAAATTACATTCTTCGGTGGTGAAGTTCTACTTATAGCAACCTTATCTTTTATCTACTTTATAATATGTAAAGATCATCATCCTCTTTTAATGACCCCATAATCCCTTGCAGAGTGGAATCTGGGCAACTGAATAGAGCTGAGTGCTTACTGGCCAGATGCCCTTCCTGTCGCCAATGCAGAGGTTTTTTTCAGCAGATATATTCTCAGTGTACCCAGACAGAAATATCTGTCTACCTAAGATCAAACTCACAGCCTCCTGATTGTGAGGCAAGAGTTCCACCTCTAGGCCACCGCACCACTCTATTATATGTAAAGATGGTTGACATTAAATTTTCTCTTCAAAAAAGAGAGTTGTTTATCTCTTTGATTTCAGTCTTTTCTATGAATTATATTCCTTCACAGGTATATGAAGGACCTCCAGGTTAGGTTATTTTTTTATTTTTTTATTATTATTTATTTTTTAGGTTATTTTGTGCTTTAACTTAACTAAGGCTGGAGAAAAATGATTTACCTTAATTCCGATTTTTCCCAAATCCTCTTATTTTGTGCTTTATAACAAATTTATATACTATATCAAAAGCATTCTTTTGAAAGAAAATATTCTTTTTTCACTCCTGGTTAGCTACTGTAAATACACTAAACAGATTAATTCACTTTTAAAGTTTTTTGTTCAATACACCAATTCAGTATACCTTGTAAATAGAAAAGAATCCATCTCTTGAGCATCATGGATTGGAAATCCCACCCATAACAATGAACACTGTCTGTTTGTCTCTTGAGCAATATATACACTTTTTCAGAATCAGACATTTGTAAACAACAAATAATTGCACAATCTGGTAGCCAGCCTGAATCCACCCATAGATGACACTTCTGTACCAAGCAATTTCCAGAGCAAGTACCAATTACACTAATAATAAAATCATGTGCTGCCTTCAGACTGTGAAAGTGTTATTTATGCATTATTTGTTCCTTTTCATGCTTTTTTATGTGAATTCAATTTAATGTTTGTAGATGCCCTGTGAGATTGATCAAGTAAACGGAAAGAACTAGTCCATGGCTAAATTGATAAAAAAAAATAAAAATAAAGCAGAACAAACATCTGTAGATATCCATGGCTGGCTGAACACCCCAATCACTACATGGTGTCAGAAACCATGACTTTCAGATGTTTCTGACTTTTAACTTCCATCAATTTGGTGAGTTTTAAGTAAATTGCTTATTGAATGCTCTACACCAGTGGTCACCAACTAGTGGTCTGAGGTCCACTGGTAGTCCACGAGAAAGTGTTGGTGGTCCGCAGAAAAATTATTCGCATTTTTCATATTGCACTAAATCAAGGGTCCTCAAACTATGGCCCCTGGGTATATGGGGGATATGGGGATATGTACAATGAGCATTTGTGTTACTGCAGAGAGTCTCTCCCTTCGAGGGCCTTTTTGTGTGGGTCGGAGGGGGGCAGAAATTCCAACTCGGGGTCTGCTTCAGCCTCCTGGTGCAGGGCTTTGGGCAAAGGCTGGAGGGAAGCACTGCTGGTGGCAAAGAGCTGGAGGGCCTTGTTCCAGTGGGAGTGCCTCATGGCCTCAGCCTGCTGAGCCTCCAGGTACCAATACCTAGCCTTACACTTCCGCAGGTCTTCCCTCTGCTTGGAAAGCCTGTGCTTGTAGTCCTCAATGAAGTGCTTCTGCTGAGCCTCCTTGGCCAGATCCAATTTGAACTGAGCCAGCTGTTTTGCCAACTTTCTCATGGTGACTGCTTAGCTCCAACAACTACTTCCTGCTGGGGCCCTAAGAAGCCCAGGTGGGCAGGCGAGGAGTGGCTGGGAGGGGAGGGGCGAGTAAAGGCCAATAAGGCACCCCTTGACATGAGTGACATTGAGTTGGCCATGCCTACCCAGTCACATGACCACCTAGCCATGCCCACCCAGCTGGTCATTAGGCAGATCATATTAGTGATCCACGGGATTTAAAATTATGAATTTAGTGGTCCTTGAGGTCCGAAAGGTTGGTGCCCCTGTTCTACACTACAGTGTTACAGTAGTACTCATTTAGTGATCATGTGGCAATTGTTTGCATTTACTATTGTAATGAAAAGTAAATTTGCAATCAATCCTTGAATTTACAGCCTTCACACATCTGTAAAGTAAACCAAAGGTGAAGTAAGATCGTAAACACAGTCAAAGTTTCACTTACCAACAGCATTACTTAACAACCAAGTTGCCAGTCCCAAGTGTAACTGTTAAATGAGGACTACCTATAATCAAAAGCAAAGCAGCTTTCATTCTATAACATTGATGCCCAAACGTTCTGGGAAATACATCAGAAATCTTCTTAGGTACACAAAGGGGGACACACAACACTAACACACACAACACTAATACAACAGTTGTTAATGGCAATCCTTTTGAGACTTCTAGAGCCCAATGATGTCAGGTACTGATGGTGGCTCTGCTTGTGGTGCTGTGATGCAGGCATCCATTTTTGCCATGTATTTTGCTTGTAGCTCTGGAGTATTTAACAGATTGTACAACATTCTAGCAGTAAGCACTAAGTCAGGAGCTCTCAACCTTTGGAATAGCTCAGCTCATAAAATGCTACATGAATTTGGGTGCCCTCTTAGAGCAAGAGCACTGCCAAAGCTGTCTCTGAGCTCTGCTTCATGCTTTGCCTGGGTAAGTGTTAGCCCAGCAAGGTAATCGAGATAAGAAGCACAATCATGAGCATCACCCCTATCTTTTATTGTAAGGTTTTGTTAAAAGAATCTTGCAAGACTCCAAGTATTTCTCCCCCTCCCCCTTCCTTTTACTTTCTGGCAAACTAGGAGGTTCCTTCTGAAACATTTTCCTCACCACACACACCCCTTCTGTGGGTGGATACATTTTTTACATGCCAATGTCCCATTTGCAGCTCTCCCTCCTGTCTCCAAGGTCATTTCTATGGACCATTGCTGTGCCCAGGCAGGATGGGATGGGAGCATGATCTCAATCACTCTAAATCAGAAGAAAATGAGTAGCTGAGAGATCAGTGTGTGTCTGTGCATGTGCATTCATGTGTGTGTGTGTGTATGCAAACACACACACACACACACACACACACATACACAAAAGCCCTAATGGATTTCAAATACTCCAGGATTGAGCAAGTGTTCCATCAATGAAAACAAATCATTAATGTTGTTTCTCTGATGCCTGAAAACTTCTCTGCAGCTTTTGGAAAATGAGAATTAAGAAAGATAACATGCTCAAGTTAAAGGGGCCAGGAAAAAAAAGCCTTCAGAGGATTTGTGGAATGGAAGTAGATAATTGTGAGATGGCTGAGAATGTACTGCTTTTTTCTAAAAATTCAACATAGAATTTCTTATTTGCTGTGGGAGAGCCTTTCCTCTGCTTATTGATTTGTAATGAAAGGAGATTTTCAAACACTGCAATCAAAAATGTATTTACTTTCAAGGGAGTAAATTCTATTGAGCAAATTGAGATTTACTTTGAGGTAAGCAAGCATAAGCTAACTTGGAAAGTGCTATAAATCTTGCATTCATCAATAGGAACTGAAATTGAGAAGTCTTAGCTTTGGACTTAGGGGGCCTGATGAAGAATGGAACAGAGTCCCAGCACCTTGAATCACAGAAATGCTAAATAGAGGATGTTAGCAGGTGCCATTGACCTACTGGTGACACCTGCTGAAATTCTTTCTTCTACATCCATTTTGTTTCTGGTCAACCTAGCTGGATTTTTCACTGTTTGGGTTCCATAATTAATTCTATGCCATTATTCCCAAATCCATTAGAAAAATAAACATATATTTAGCAGTGAAAGAAAAGGAATAGAATAGAATAGAATAGAATAGAATAGAATAGAATAGAATAGAATAGAATAGAATAGAATAGAATAGAAT
>JANHFM010008678.1:33376-44343 GCA_032468115.1 Grayia smithii
GATGGGCGGCCCCCCCTTCTCTCACCCCACTTAGGCGACCCCTGTGAAAGGGTCATTCGACCCCCCAAAGGGGTCCCGACCCACAGGTTGAGAACCACTGCCATAGATGGATATTGTAGATCCAAGGCTATTCATCCTTTACCTGTTGCTATCAAATTACCTTGCATAGCAATACAACTTTGACTTGTCTAGTAGGTCAGTTGGTCACCTCTGCATTTGCCATAGGAAAAAGCACTTCAGGTGACTAATTAATTTTTCAGCAGGGCCACTTGGGATTTCTCTGAGGAAAGAATGCAGTCACTTATACCATGTTCCCATTCACCTCTGTCATGGTCTTCGGTTTTGTCATTAAATCTTAATTATCACTGTAGTCTAAAGCTGCTCTTATAACTACAGTAACAGGCCCCATGCCTTAATGCCCTAAAAAAACCTGCATCTGTCCTTCGCCCAGGATGAACAAAAACCTTCTCCTTTGCCTACTGCATGCTGAGCAAAAGATCCATATTGAATTTCTCAGCAATTTGCCCTTTGTCCAGATAATCTGATGAGAATGTGATATATATTGCATTACTCAAGGCTGGTCTTCACTCATACAAAACAGATCAAGCAACAGAGTGGAACTAGGAGAGGTGACCCTGGATTCCAAGTGTAATTGTGGTCCTGTATCTTAATGAGGTTTCAAGAGGAGACAACAGAGCAGGCTTGGGGGCAGGGACGAAGAGAGAGAGAGGCCTGCTGTTACAGCTCACTGACTGGGGGAGGACATTTAATTAAACAACAATAAAAACATCAGCTGCTGCAGGTTAGCCATCTGAATCCCACTCCTTCCTTCTTTTGCTCTTTCATGACAGAAAGCAAAGACTGCTCTAAATGCCAGCTTCTGCTCATCCACCTTTGCTTTGTCCCATTCAAACTTTCCAACTGCTTCAGGAAAAACCAACCAGCCAATCACCCTCCACCACACACACACACACACCAATGGTAGCTCCTGAAATGATCTCCATTAAAAAGGCGGAATCTCTCTCACATATAATCAGAGCATCTTGCTTATGGTCTCAGTCTAGGATATCTTTGCCATGATTTTGGGGATTAATATTTTCTTCATTTGGGAGGAAAGGTCATAGTTTATAGGGTGGAATTCATGCAGCCAATATAATCTCAGCTTCATAAAAGCATCCTATCAAATCCTTGCTACTGCTTAATGAGTGAGTAGATTTCTCTTATTTGGTTCGAGCCATAAAAATCTGTTCCTCTTCTCACTTGTTTTTCCTTCTCTTCAGCAGTTAGGCAGAAACCTGTCTACTTTGGGAGGGAATACGCTGTTAAGAGCTGTTTTTTAAAAAATTATTCCTTTTATATCTTAGTGATGCTGCTCGATTACACTAGAATCAACACTCAGATGAATTCACAATTATTATATAAAATAAGTATAGATAATATAAATAAAGAGGTGAGAGATGGGGGTTTTTTAAACATAGGAATTAATTTTGTTTTTTGTTTTGAAGCATGGTGTAATAGCATTTGGGAATAGTATTTCCTCCTTAAGAAACATGAGGAAGAGCCACAGACTGGACAACAGTCAGATAAGCAGCTGCTGAGTCCACAGAAGTAATCAGGCATAGCAAATATCTCAGAAGGGATTCTTTCTTATTTCTTTGATTATAAGGGCGAGAGGGGAGGAAGTAGTACTTTCAGACTTACAATATTCTGCTAATATTTCAAAATAAAATTGGAACTAGTATTTTTGGACCATCACCTGAGGCTGACATGTATGAAATAGCAATGCACATTACTTGTATATCTACCCCTCATTCCCTTTCAAGGTAAGTAATGTTCTGTAGAGCATCAAAAAGAAGGAAGAAATGATAAAGCAAAGACATTACAGATATAACAGAAGAGGAAATACAAGTGACATTAGTTTACATGGATACCATTGACTATACCACCTCCTATATCCTACGTCTTACTTTCTTTCTTGCAGACCATCCTTGCTTTCAACATTCCTGTACTCTGCTTTACACATTGCCTGTTAGTTTTTCATTTTCTCACCTTTTTTTTAATTTTAGGAATTCATCAACTTGTTCCAACCATGACTTTCTTGGTCTTTTTCTTCCTCTTTCTTCCTTCCATTCGCTCCTCCTTCATATATTTATTTTGCAATTCAATTCTCCAGTTTTTTCCCTTTCATATTAGTCACTCATAGTTGTATTTGATCCTCAGTCATTCAGTACCCTTCATTATTGGCCAAATCCCTTATCACAGACAAGTGCCCTAAGTGCACCATTCACCCTGTATTTAAATGTTCACTCAGTTTTCTCTGTGAAACACATTACTGTACCTTGGTCTTTGGTATATTATTTTTCAGGTGCATAATCCACATTGCATCATACAATTTATCCAACTTTCCCTGGAAATCAGGTTCAGCATACAAAAGTATGCCTACATTCATATCCTCAACCCACCTAGCTCTGATGCCACACAAGCATTTCTTATACCTTCACCTATAAGATCATTAAACAACCATACATCCATAATACACCATATACCCTCATCTTGATCCCTATTCCCTGTGGAACCATTCACTAAATATTCAATTTATTTTCATACTTTCATTATGTATTGCTCTTATGGCATGTGGCTACTGCAACTCCACAGTCATGCAAAAGATTCTGTAATTCAAATCTATTCCCTTTATCATATACCTTTTTCTAAATCAACAAACATACAGCACACTTTACTGCTCATATCATACATTTTTCCATGACCCACTAAAGAGAAAAGAGTTTGATGTTCACACACACACACACACACACACACACACACACACAGAGGGAGAGAGACAGAGAGAGTGGGGGGGGGGATTTGGCATAAATCTGCCCTGCATTCCTCAATTTTTGCTTATTGTTGCTTTTGTATCTTTTCAGTCAGTTCTGCCAAACACTTTCCCAGGCAACTTAGCAAAGAAATCCCACTGTAGTTTTTGAATTCACTTTGGCTACCCATCTCCATGAATAGGAGAAAAATAATAGCATTCTTCCTGTTGTTAAGCACAGATGCATACAATCTTACTCCACATACAAGCCACCTCCATATTTTAAGATTTCTTCAATTATACCTTCTAAAAGAGCATTCTTACCATCTTCCATTTTTTCTACATCATTTATGACTTCTTGTTCATGATTTTTTCTTTGAATACAAACCTATAGCACTCATTTCAATTCCAGACTTCAGAATATCCCTAGCATTCTCATTCATCTGAAATCAATTCATCACTTTCCTTTTTTATTCTGTTCACTCTTTTTTTACTATTTTATTTTCATCAAAATTGTCCCGCACTTTCTTGCTGTTTAACCATTCCTTTCTCTTTTTTGACTTCTTTGCAAAAATGTATTTTTCTGTGTACATATATCATATAGTCTTTTTCTCCATATCCATTTACATATATGTTTTTCTCATCCACTGCTTCTCTCACATATTCATTTCACCAAACTTCATTTTTCATTAATCTAATTGCTCATATAATTTATTTCAAGTAACATCCAGTGGGTTTTTTTTAATTTATATTCATTTTCATTTGTTTTGTTGAGAAACCATTTTTTTTCATACAGGACTCAAACATCCTTTACAAGCAGTCATTGTCTTTTCATTCTTATATCTTTCACTTTTTTTCTCTTCCATGACCATATTTCCAAAGATCTATTCCCTTGACACTACCAAAACAGGATTTGTTCTACATTTGCCACCACTCATAATCCTTCTAATTTTCACTACTTCTTTAAATTCTTTTGTCAAAGACAATCAAATCAAATGTGTTTTTTATTGCTTTAGACTTTTGTTTGTTTGTTTGTTTTCTATGTACGAGTATACACAGCCTCATGTTTAAATCATATATTTACATCCATTGTAACATTTTCCTAAGCAGATACTCAACAAATTCACTATTTGCATGCATCCTTGGGTCTCTGAATATACAATAATTTCTCAATACTCATCTTATTCCCACCCACTGATATTAACTTGTTGCTGTTGTCAGCCATTCAGTCATGTCTGACCCTATGGATCAGCACTCTCCATGCCGCTTTGTGTCACACCGGAATGGGCCAACTCACCACGGCCAACTCAGCACGGCCAACTTGTCATGGCCAACTCGCTTCAGGACAACTCACCATGGCCAACTCACTGTGGGACAACTTGCTGTGGGACAATTTAACAATTCTATTTAATTATTTAAAATTACTAAAAATATATTTTAATTTTTGCAATTCGCATTTAATTTTGTCCCTACTTTTACATTCTTTCTTTAATAATTCTGTTCCACTATTTCTTTGATATTAGTGTAACTTTTGTCCCGTAGCAAGTTGTCCTGCAGCAAATTGGCTGTGGCAAGTTGTCCCGCAGGAATTGGCCCTGGCAAGTTGGACATGGCGAATTGTCATAGGCCTCATGCTGTCTTTTTCAGATTGGCCATAGTTATCACGGTGTCATTCTTTATAGTATCCAGCCAGCAGGTGCTAGGGTGGTCCTTCTCATTTTTCTGCTGATCACTCCTAACATGATTGACTTTTCAAATGAGTCAGCTTTCATGATATGACCAAAGTATGACAGCCTCTGTTTGGCGATCTTGGCTTCAAGTGATTATTTTTGGTGAGGTTCGGTCTAGGGCTGTGATGGCGAATCTATGGCATGCGTGCCAAAGGTGGTACGCAGCACCCTTTCTGTGGGCATGCAAGCAGTTGCCCCAGTTCAGTTCCACCGCGCATGCGCACGTGCCACCCGCCAGCCAGCTGGTCTTTGGGTCTCTGCTGTGCATGCGCAGGGGGTGAGGCGTGTGTGGGGGATGCACACACATGCACAGGGGCCACGCACACATTACATTTTGGGGTTCGGCCACACGTGTGCGCATCCACATGCGTGTGCACACTTTGGGCACTTGGTCCAGAAAAGGTTAGCCTTCACTGATCTAGGACTTCTTTGTTATTTTTTGCAGTCATGGGATGTGTAATGACATATAGTTTAGCATTTTCATTCATAATTAAACTTATACCTTCACTTCTCTCCATGTATTTCAATCTCCATTAAAATCAGATCACCATTTTCAGGTTTGTTACATTCTTCCACTTTCTCTTAATTTTATAGAAGCACTGCCTATTCATTTTTCAATTGTATTAGTGCATCTTTTTCACTGTTTACTTCTCTGGCATATCAAGTCACAATATTCCATAGGCCAAAGATTGTGAAATCAGTACCCATGTGGCTTTGATCAATGGAGGGTGTCAATAACACATTCTAGTAATCTGGCAGTATAGACTAAGCAGCCAGCATTGGTTGTACTTCTCTGTTAATTTAATGTGATGTAGGGACTATTTTGGCACAATTTAACCAGAGTACCATAAATGTCAAAGGACAGTTTTATCCCATGTATACTTGTGCTATTCTATGAGTATGGAATCTCTAATCTAGAGATTACCTTGCAAACTAGCATACTGTTATCAGCATCAGATCAATTAGAAGATACATGCTGAATGCTACTTTATATATTACCATGTAAAAAGAAGAGGATTTCCTGCCATAAGACTATTAAATCCGGAGTCTAATGCTAGGATAATGTAAAATGTTCAGAGAGTTTTTCCTTTTAATATACAGTATATACTTTTTAAAAGATTTTTTTTCAAAAAATAAAATACAAATCTAAAATTTAAAGAGATAAAATAAAAAAAACTAAGAAAAGGGGGGGAAATGTAAAGAGCAAGAAGAAAACAGAAGAAAATTAAATAATGAAAAATAAGTGACATCTGATTCACGTTGCCAGTGTTGATTTTAAATACTTTTAACCATCTTCTATGGTTTCTGTCTTGTCATGTGCCAATGGCAGATCATTTTACAAAAGTTTTCTTTTAAAGTATAACACAATATGAATTTCAATCCATTTACTCACACTTTCCCATTTATCCATCTGTATGTTGTAACCAAACTCCATTATCCATTTTATCATGCAACCCTTAATTTTTTCATCTTCAATTTCAAATCATATCAGAAGTGTATACATTTTATTTTATTTTATTTTATTTAAAAGTGTATACATTTTACAATCACATATCATTTTTACAGAGTTTGAAATGTTCCAAACTTGGAATGACCTTGTGTTTTATCGTGACTCAGAAGAGAAAGGCTAATTCCATTCCACTTGTTTTGAATGCTCTGATATAATGTGATGGGCTATTAAAAAATAAACATTTATTTAAATCATGGAGACTCAAAGAATAAATTTGCCAATAAAACCACGGGCAGTTTCATCCTTAGTAACATAAACCAGATCTAAATGAAAAGAGGAGTGAAATGGGGTGAGTGTGAGTCAGTTAAGTACGTGAATTTGAGAATCATTTGGACTATTGCTCCAAGTTCAGACTCAAGTTAGAGATCACAGAAAGATTTGGAAAATGAGATTTATTAGTGAGTCAAATATTGAATGCCCTATGGGAAAAGAATAATATTATTGTCCTTTTATGTTCTCTCCGTACTGTTCTTTTTCCCCCCCCCTGTAAGTTACCCAATGCAAAAGTGTGCACTCCATATGTGCATAACAGGTAGGGTTGCTATGCTGTTGACCTTTCAGATTGATAAATGCAGAAACTACATTGCTCTGTTTGCTTATTGAGCTTTGCAGGCAGCCAGCCAGCCAAATGTAAAAAGGATACATTGTGAATATGTATTAGGAAGCTAAGTCAACAGCCTGTGCATTTTTGCTGTTTTTACTTTGTTCAGTATGCTCTATGAATGGGAATACATTGCTGCAGAATATTTGCTAGTAACATATCATTTCTTTGGCTGCGGCTGAGAAAGGTTGCAGAAGTGTATATAACCGCTGCTTCTATTATTTGTTATTGCTTTAAGAAAAGAATTCAAAACTTAGGTAGCAGGTACCTATGGTATGAGCCATAGACTCCAAAACATTATACTCATGAACCTAGGACAAAAATTAAAAGAGCTAAGGGCTTATTTTCAAGTTTTCATTGCTTGATAGGACAGGATGCATGAAAGACCATTTATTCCATGAGAACACATTCCGAGAATGTTCTGTTGCTTTATTCTGAGTCAGAACTTTTTAAAAAGATCCTGCTAACTGCACTTTAGAAGGTGTGCATATGTCATTGGTTACCAGATCCCCACTAGGTTTAAGATTATTATTTACCTAAATTGTCTGGCTTCCTTTTGGGAATACAGGTTCCTCCATGAAGTATCGGCTCTACATCTTATGCATCTTGTAGTGTTGATTGAAATACCAAAGGATAATGGTACATGGACTGACAAATGCAGAGGATCCATTCAGTGGTGGGTTGCTCCCGGTTCGGCCTGGTTCGCGCGATTTGGTAGCGGTGACGATGTGATGTGACGGAACTGGCTCTCTGCGGCCGGGAGCTGAGCCCACCCGCCCACAGTTTTTCCCCCATACTGTTTTTTTCTTCTTTTTTTTCCGAGATGTAAGTGCTCTGCGCATGCGCAGAGGGCTTTTTTCCTCTAAGCCGCACTACAGCTGGTAAACACTGTAGTGCGCATGCATGGTGCACCTGTACGAAGCTTGCCGGAGTGGGAAGCCCCCTCCCAGCTGGCAAGCGGCTCATGAAGCTGCTTGCCTTGAAGCTGGGACCGGCATGGGGGATGCAGCCCGTCAAGCTTTGCAGCCATGCGGCTAGGCTGTCCTGGATGATGGAGCACTTCTGCCCACCCAGCGTCAGCCCGTTCATGAAGAGGTTGCTGCGATCCTTCCACACCAGCACGCTCACTTCCGCAGGTGTGATGACAGTGAAAGTCTTGCCCGGGGCAGCAGACCAGACGGAGGGCGCGTACTTGTAGCCCACGAAGGCCATGTCCTGGCAGGTGTTGTCAGCCATCAGGCTGTTGATGTAGCAGCTCCAGCTGCTCATGGCCTCAGTGAGCGAGCAAGCCAGAGGAGTGAGCAAGCCAGAGGAGCGGGGCGAGGTGTGGGGGCAGTGGGCACAGGGCCAGGCAGAGGAGCAGGGCCAGCGGGGGTCGCCATGGGGCTTTCTTGGCACACCTGGCCCTTTCCAGCCCTTTCCTTTCCTCCGCCCGGCCCTGCACCCGCCGCCCTGTGCCTTGCTCCATTTCTCTGGCTCGCTCGCTCGCTGCGGCCATGAGCGGCTGGAGCTGCTACATCGACAGCCTGATGGCCAACAACGGAAGCTTGCCGGGGTGAGTGGTCCCCTCCCAGCTGGCAAGCAGCTCCTGAAGTTGCTTGCCTTGAATCTGGCACCCGCATGGGGGGTGCTGGGAGGCATCATTTCATTCCCCCACCACCCCCCGGCAAATTTGCGGCCAAGTCTCCTCACCACCCAGCCAACTCTCAGTTCGCCAAACTTTCTGCCGCTTCCTAGCGCCTGCCCAGACTGGCCAAGCCCGCCCCCTGCCATGTGATAACAACAAAATGGCGGGGCAGGGCAGATTGACTGGGGAAAGACAGGACGCCCAGGGGAAGCATAGCGCTGGCCAGGGCGGAGGAGGGGGTGGCGGACGATCGGACGGAATATTTTGCTGACAAGTACCGTTACCATGGAGCCATCACAAGCCAAAGTAAGAAAAAAAAAGTTAGTGTGCATGCACGGAGTGTGTGTTCGGTGCACACGCATGCCAATCACGCACAAAGCACATGCAGGAAGAGAACCAGTAGTAAAGGTAACTAGAACCCACCCCTGCATCCATTCAAATTTAATGCAATCCCTTTATTGTCCTTTGGTACCTCTATCAATACTACAAATGATCCCTAATTCAATTCTTACTTCTTCTACATTTCAATATTATTTTTGAAAAAGGTATTATCTTAATATTATGTGTGATACGATCAAAAATCCTTGTTTGTGCCCCATATTATTGCCTCATTTTTTTCCAGATTTATATTCTATTTTGTGCTTCTCTCTGGGCAATATTTCTATCTTGTAAAAGAAGCCTTCATTTTTTTTAAGCTTCTTGAAACAGCTGATACTAATAGCATTGGTGTGAAGGTGGTCAATGTGGGAGATCATCAGAAACACTTAGATATTTATTTATTTGAAAAGACTTATATGGCTGCCTATCTTATATTCTTGAGTGACTCACAAAGACATTAAAAGATACAGTAAACATACAACCAACAGTGAATTCAGTTAGATCCTATTTAATTGGTAAGACACTGAATTCGTAAGATCAAGTCCCCCCACTCTAGATCACAATCTTGAAGCCTCAAACCAATTAAAGTTTCAGGATTAGATATCACATATGTCAGTGTTTTGCCCAGGATCTCCATGGACTCGTGTATTTTGTAGAACTACAGGTTAAGATTGTGTTTAAGTTTGCAGACTAAATAATTATTAGCAATCATGTGAATGAAGTATTAACATTGTATTCAACCTTATTTACTCTTTGAATTATCAAATTTATCTTTATTAATCCTCCAGACCAGCCTTTTACCTTTTTTTATTGCTATGGCAAGAAGAGTGGATTAACTGAAGAGAATGAATAGCCTCAAGGTTAAGAAAATTCAACGTATCGATAAGCAAGTCAAATAATTTCTGCTGCCAGCAGCATCTAACATACCAAATTATGACATAACTGTATGAATAATGGTTGCAGCTGTTGCTTCTGTAAAATGATCTAGAATACCACTTGCTAAGAAGAAAGACAATATGTCTAAGTCACTTTGTACAATGCCGTCTGACTAATCCCATGCCGTGAAGCACAGTGCCAAAAGTGGTCATATCACAGCAAGAGGATAAAGCCTGGAATAATCACATAGTTAGAGGAAAAAAATCATCTGTGAAATACAATGAAATCCATTTATACAAGGTAGCCTAGTGAATCTATTAGAACCACATCCCCTGAGTTCTCCAAGTATGGTTTTATTTGCAATATAAATTCAGTGTGTTTGCATGCAAAATACATACACCGAAGCAGAACATTTACTACTGAGTTCTGGTAAGTAATAAACACAATACCTTTGATCAATTGGGATGAATTTGAGTCTGTGCCTCCCCATTGAGAGGGACAGGGTTATCAAACATGTGAATTTAACCTTCTGTTTATGAGATCCAATTCCTTCCAGGATTGTCAAAATGTCAGGGTTCCAGAAAACCTTCCCCGAAAGAAAACTCCTTCGCAAGCATCTCTCAAAAGTTCCATTTATTCAAAGAAGTAAACTGGCACATTCTGGGAAAACCCGAATCTGAGAGTTCCAGGCTTTCCCTCAGTATATCAAAAAACCCCAAAACCATGTCCTCCCTCTTCAGATGGTCACAAGGGCCAATCATCGTGTAATTCCTCTTGACACCACTCCTTCTCCAGATGCAGGATTGCCCTGACCTTCACCTCCTTACATAATACTATTGTGGCTAATATCTCCCTCTCCAAATTCCCCCCTCCCACTTTCCCACAGTTTAGGAAGTGGCAAGTTGGAAGCCACCTAATAAGGCTTCCAAATCTGACACAAGCTTTCATTGGAAAAGACTTGTAATTTGGCACATGCTTTATCAGCTTCTTTGATAGATACTGGTTCCTTCAACCTTGAAAGAAGTGGTAGTGTGTCCCCTCAAGAACCTTGGATCCCATGATTGTGGACAATCATCATCCTGTCTCCAACCTTTTTTAGCAAAGGTGGTTGAGAAAGCAGTCAGATAGCAGTTGCAGAGAACCTGGAAGAAACTGATTATCTAGATCCATTTCAGCCAGGTTTCAAGCTGGGATTCAGTATGGTGATGCCATTGAGTATGCTTGTTCAACAGTGCAAACAACCTTTAGCTGAGCTAGGATAGAATGGTACTCATGTCCTTGTGCTTGGGACACCATGTTACAATGATTCTCCTTTCTCATCAGCTTGTTCCAGTCTGTTCCAGGGGTGAAATCCAGCAGGTTCTGGAGAACCGGTAGCAGAAATTTTGAGCAGTTTGGAGAACTGGGAAATATCACCTCTGGCTGGCCCCAGA
>JANHFM010008680.1:1605-15664 GCA_032468115.1 Grayia smithii
AAGCCAGCAGAGCTTGAAGTTCACACATCTTCCAGTGGCCAAGGTTGAGAAACACTGTTTTAAATAAAATAACCTGCCATAAAATTGAGTCACTGGCCAAGTACTCTGAAAGGCAGTCATGTGAATGCACCTGTGTGTGTGTGTATTTGTGTGTGCGCGTTCATCCAGATCTGGATAGTATATTAAAACCTTGATTGTTATTTACCTGTATAAAATGGCATACCGTACATTGAAACGATTGTAAGTAGCGTTCGTGTATCTGTCATAACTTGAAATGGTCGTTAAAGGATCGGTCATAAGTCAAGGACTACCTGTAAGGGGATTTTATTTTTCCCGGCTGGGGAATTCTGGGAGTTGAAGTCTATCCATCTAAAACCCTGTTTTAAGAAAAACCCGTGTTTTTTTGTGGGTCTCTTTTATGGGTTTCTTTCCTCTGTTGATTTTTTTCTTTTTGTGTAAAAATGTACAAAATCTGTCAACAAAGAGAAAAAGTGGAATGGCAGATTCCCAGGGGAGGGGGGGCAGCAGCTGGAGCCTCTGGGTACCCCAGGGAGGGCCACATCTGAGAGCTTGAGATTCTGCCTTATCTCAGTGGCTTTTGTGCACAGTCGCAAGATGTGTTGTCAGTTAAGAGTGTTATGAGAACAAGAATCAGGCCTAAAATCCAGATTTTAATGCTGCTGGCTGTTCTTAATATTGTAACGAAGCCTCCCATCCCATGCCAGAATACAAGAAGGCCTCGATTTACGACCAGAATCGAGCCCAAAATTTCTAAGTGAGACAGTTAAGTTTTGCCGCATTGTATAAATCTTTTGTGCCACAATTGTTAAACGGATCCTTGAAGTTGTTAAGTTAGTAAGTTAGTAAGTGAATCTGGCTTCCCCATTGACTTTGTCTGTCCGAAGGTTGCAAAAAGGGATCATGTGACGCTGGAACTTTGCGACTGTCATAAATATGAGCCAGTTGCCCAGCGTCTGAATTTTGATCACAAGGCCATGGGGATGCTTCAGCGGTCGTAAGTGTGAAAAATGGTCATAAGTCACTTTTTTCAGTGTTGTAACTTTGAATGATCACTAAGTGAACTGGTTGTGAAGGGAGGACTTCCTGCATTTCGGCCAGGGGGTTGATTAAGGGTGCAGAAAAGGATCTGAAACTATCTCTCTGTCTCTCAAACTTGGACACATGAAGGTGTTTGGACTTCAACTCCCAGAATCCTCTGGTCTGAAGGGCCTTTGCTAAGAATTCTGGGAATCAAAGTCCGTCCGTCCCCTTCCCCCTCCCCCAATTTTCAAATGGCCAGATTTGAAAAATTTGAGCATCAAGGTAGCAGTGGAAGTTCTGGTTCCATTTGTGGTCGTTAAGCTGAGGACCAGTGGTACCCTCCGACAAAATGCATTGCACCGATGCCCAGAGATTGCCGTCTGTCCTCAACTTACAACAGTTCATTTAGTGACTATTCGAAGCAGTAAAAGAAGAAAACAACTTACAACTGTTTTTCACACTTACGACCATTGCAGCGTTTCCACGGTCACATGGTCAAAATTCAGACACATTTGACTCCTGTTTATGACGGTCGCAGTGTCTCTTCCGTGACCCTCTAGCAAAGCGATGGCGAACCTTTTTCGGCTCGCATGCCACTCAGCCCCGACGTGCATGCGCACGAAAGAGCCGAACTCTGTGCATGCGCGGGAGCAAGTAAGTTCAGTGACGGCTCGCGTGACGGGTGAAATGGCTCCGCGTGCCCCTTCCGGCACTCGCGCCGTAGCTTCGCCAACACGACTCTAGCAATATCAACGGGGAAGACAGATTCGCTTAATAATCCTGTGACTGATTTAAAAACCGCAGGGATTCACTTAACAACAACGCTGGCAAGAAAGGTCGTAAAATGGGTCAAAATTCACTGGACTTGCTCGGCAACATAATTTTTCGGCTCAATGGTGGCCATAAGTTGAGGACTACCTATATCAGTGGTTCTCAACCTTCCTAATGCCGCGACCCTTTTAATACAGTTCCTCATGTTGTGGTGACCCCCAACCATCAAATTATTTTCGTTCCTACTTCATCACTGTAATTTTGCTACTATTGTGAATCGTCATGCAAACACCTGAAAGGCAGGTTGTTTCCTCAACCTTTCTCACAAGCACAATGGCCCACATCGAACGAAAATCAGAGTCTACTTGGAAATAGGACCTATTAGACTCGCCTGGAGACGGATAGAGGAGCGGTGTCTCTGTTCCTAAGACCATCGGAAATATGTGTTTTCCAATGGTCTTAGGCGACCCTGTGAAAGAGTTGTTCGACCCCCAAAGGGGTTCCGACCCACAGGTTGAGAAACACTGCTGTAGATAATTGTTTATCTACTGGTTTTATCTCTAAAATTTCTCAATTGCTCTGAAGGGCTACTGCTAGTGTTTCTACCACAATGTTAAAAAATAAGGGGATGAAAGGACAACCCAGCTTGGTACCTGTGAAATTCTTCCTTGTGGAGATATAATTAACTTGTGAATGGTCCCTGCATGAAGGGAAACAGGTCTTGTGACAAGCCAAATTCCCATGATACTTGATGCCTGTGCTCAAGAATAACCCGCCACTTAGATTGTTCCCAGTGGAGCATTTCACTGGAGTTTTAACACTTGATTCTGTGAAAGTTTGCATTGGGACAATTTTCCTTCAAGTTTCCCTGGAACTTTGATGCCCTTACCTTCAAACTAAAAATCAAGTGTTCAGTTTTTGCAGATTGTTGCAGAAGGCCTTGGAGCATGAGGCTAAAGGCCTCCTCCAGCAACTTCTTCTCTTCCTGAAATGAAAGACAGAGATGATGACTTGTGGAATGTCTTCTAAGCTGTATCAATACCAGAAAGGAAGTCCCAGAAATGTTGCTGAAGGTGGTACCTCTGAAACATTCTCATCTCCTATTTCCATGGAGGACAACCAGATGAACCCAAAGATGTCCAAGAGGTGAGATTCAATCCATGGGTCCATGACTGGGTTAACCTTGCTGTTAGGTCAAAGGAAGGAAGAGACATCAATGCCCATCTAAGATTACGCCCACTGACTAAAATCTCAGGCTCTTTGGAAGAGGGAAATTTGCCGTGGTGATATTTTCCTTCAAGCTTCCCTGGGACTTTGATCTCCTCACCCTGAAAATAAAAATCAAGTTCTTTGAACATTGAAGACTGCCAAAGAAGGCCTCTAAACATGAGGCCAAAGGCTTCCTCCAGCAACTTCTTCACTTGAAATTAAAGAAAGAGATGATAGTGTGCCCTTTTGTGGTATATTTTCCCAGCCATGGCACTGCCAGAGAGGAAGTCTCAGAAAAGAAGATGCCCTTAGCTTCAAAAAAATCAGGGGTAGCTTTTATCCCCTTCCTCTATTACTAGTATCTCTCTTTCCTTTGCTTGCCACCTGCCTCCCTCTTACATACCAGGCAGCAAGGCTGTAGAGATCCTTGTTCGAGGGTATCAGGACTCTCATTTTCCCAATCTGTTTGTATCAAAAAAGAGACCAGTAATAGAACTGAGGTCCTGTTTCACATTTTACTCCTAGTGCAACAGAAAAGAGTCAGGCTGTTAGTCAAGGATGCTGTGGGACATCTTGCCCCTGGGATCCTCCATGTTCGCCATTCCAGAAGAAAACCTTGAAAGCTTTTGGAGTCTCTCTCCATCCCAAGGAATCTTTTCCACCACATTGAGACTGGGATTTACACCTGGAGGAAAGTCCCAACCACAGGAACCTCTAATTCCAAGGGGTACCTACTGGTTGACCTTAGCCCTCTCATGGACCTCTTGCCACAGACTTTGACTGGTCTGGCAGTCCCTTCCCATGCAAGCAGCCTTGAGTGTCCCTTCTTTTAATTGGACATTCCTTTTATCGAGGAGCATCTTCTTTGTCCCAGGAGAGACATCTGAGGGGGGGAAATCTGAGAAAAGAGATACTGGTCCTGGTATTCTCAGCAAAGATGAAGAAAACCCTCCAAAATCAGGCTTGTCTTTGCAGTATTTTTTTCCTGTGAGATCCTGTTGCATCTATTAAAAAGCATTTGTGATTTACAGAGTTGGCTAAGTCTCCTGGCCATGATAGAAGTCTCACAGAGGCCTTAAGCAAACCCTGCTCTCTATTTTCTCCCTCCTCATTTGCCCATAGATATAAATAAGTGCCACTGAACTATCTTAAAGGTTCCCTGAAGAGTCAAATGGAAGCAGAAAATCTTGTGGGGAGTCAGTATGGACTCAGAAACTGTAGGAGGAGGGGGAGTTACTTAGTGGGTCAGGAACAGCTTGGCCTCTGAGCCATCCTTCTGTGCAACTTTGAACCTGCAAAGTTGCAGGTGTTTCTCCTGTATATTTTATTTATTTTATGTATTTCGTCAATCATGTATTTGATAACAGATACAAGTGTAAACATAGGTATGAATACATGAAATGGGTACGAATAAAAGGAAACATTAGGACAGGGATGGTAGGCACGTTGGTGCACTTAAGCATGCCTCTTATGTCTACACGGAGCTGTCCATTAGTGAAGTAACTCTTTCCCTTTTCCTCTCAATGTCCCATCCCCATCCTATGGGTATACTCGCCACATTGCTCTACTTTTTGGAGTTCCATGTCAATGATAAAATGACTATTTTATATGAGGAGACTTGGTGCTGTCCTCAGCAGGTAAGAAAACTGAGCACTAGTTCCTGGATTGCTCAACTTCCTTGTTTTCCTCCCAAAACAGGAAAAGTAGCTGAAGAATTCTCTGGAAGAGAGAAAAAGGAATCTAAGGAAAGAAAAGGACTAAAGCCTATTTTCCAGAACCAAGGTGGTTCAATTTAAGCCCTGGAGATCCCATAACAACATCCCTATGATGGAAAACAGCCAGAGTGCCTAAAATAGGAATTTTGGGTTGAATTCATTCATTTTAACCTTGGTTAACTTTTGCATCATATTATGTGTTTCACAGACACACAAAGTTATCACATTTTAAAAGCTTTTCCTAATTAAGAATAACAAAAAAGAGTTAGAATGGACCTTGGAGGTCTTCTAGTCCAACTCCCTGCTCAGGCAAGGTACCCTATACCGTTGCAGACAAACGGTTGTCCAATCTCGTCTTAAAAATATCCAGTGTTGGAGCATTCATGTTTCAGAGGTTAATGATGCCATGTGTTAATGAGGTAAAGTAATCTGTATAGTAAAGGTAATTGTTATATGAAATACATAACTATAGGAGTATTATAGCAAGAATGTCAGTTAGAAGGAAATCAGATGTTCTTACCTTGTGTCAGTTGGCTCCTCCCACAGAGTATAAAGGAAGGAGTGCAGGTGACCAACTGTCATTACTGTATAGTTATTGATGTGACCTGTGATATAGAAGTGCTTAGCTATGTTTATTCATAAGTTATATCAATAAATGAATTTTAATTAATTATAAGATATCCAGAATTATTGAGCTTCGATCTATTATATGCAACAATACAAGACCTACTTGTTGGACTTTTTACTTAGAAAACATTTCTTTCCATTCCATAGAAGTGATTTTGTCTTTGCCACCAAGAATACTTTTTGTATTTTTTTCAAAAATGGTCACCATGTATGACAGTGCATTGGGTATGGTTAGCTACGTACTTGGTTGATATGATTATGATTGCAGAGTCACATGAAAGTGTAAAGTGGGTAAAAGAAGAAAATCAAAGGACTTTCAGAGAGAGAAGATGTTGGTTCTAATGTAGTGTTTTCTAGAGAGGTGACAATGGGATCGGAGGTGTGTGATTAATATAGAAAGGTAAAGAAGCAAATTGCAAACTTTATGAACTTACAGTTTTCAGAGTGTTGTTTTTCTTTAATTGTACACTGCCTAGAATCAGTCTGTGAGTAAGGTGGGTGATATCTAAATATGACAAACAAACTAATGAAAAAACTTTTCTGGCTTGGGTGCTGTCAGATGTGCCTCCGTTTGGTACTCAAGAAAGAAAATCCCCAACTCCATGAGGGGTAAAGAAAAGGTACTTTTACTGAGTATGAACTGAATGCAACAAAAGGAAAGCAAAGTCTGAGGCAAGAGATTCAAAAATCACATATTAAAACAATCCCTTTACCCACCCCTCAAGTCCCCCAGGGCAACCATCCAATCCATATCTGCTCCAGGTGTCATGTGGTCCCTTCCCTTAGGAGGCCCCATCTCTTTGGTATGCAAGACGGTTGACCTTGATAGTTATCAGCTCTCTCCGCAGCTGTAGTGAAAATGCTAAAATCTTCCTCACTTCTCAGAGACATCTCCTCCAGCACACTTCCCCCCTCCCAAGTCCCATTACACCTCCCCCCTTCCCATTTTGATGGCAGCCAAAAAGCAAGCAAGCATCTTGAGGCTAACAGGTGCCTTGTTAGGCAAAGAGAAGAAAAATGAACAAGGTGACATCTTGAAATCAGCTTTGTGAAATGACTTTGTGGAATCTGAGGACATGGATAAGGTGTTCAGCAGTATATGTTTTATCCCCTGTGGGCTAGATCTATGACTCTTCTGGGTCCTTCAGATGACCCATCAGGATTTGTGCAGTTGGAACATATGTGATATTCTAGCACTGATGATGTTATCTAGTTTGGGTAATGAAACATCTGCAATAAAGTAACTTGAGCTACTGTCCTTTATTGAGATATTTCCCTTTATTTTCATTTGAGTGCTGAAAGAAGAACAAAGGTGAAGACATGAGCCTGAAGATGATGGGTGAGACTTCGTCAAAACGTTGCCCAGATACTTCCAATTTTACGCCGGAGAAAACCAAATATAGTTTGACTGGAAATAGTTTGTTGGGAAAACAACTGCCTGGATGGCTCCTGGGATGGGACTGAAGGGCGAAAGGGAAGCAGTATGCTCCCTCCCATATTTGAGTAAACCAGGTGCTACAGAAAGAAAAACACACAGGCAAACAGACACACAGACAGACAGACACACACATACACACACACACACACACACAATTGATTATGATGTCATGCTATCTGTACCAATACAGAACTGGTAAACTTGTTCTTTATTCTTTGCTATCTTATTCATTTGGTCTTTTTTGGCTCTGATTTCAATCTGTTGCTTTTTTTTTCTTGTTGCTACACAGAAAATTACAAATCTTTTACACCAAGGTAACATCACCTACCTTCTTTTGCAATATCACAAACAGCTGAGCAAATGGTGTTAGTTATTCCCTATAATTTACTATGTTTAATTCTCTTCCTTCTAGAGAATTCCAGACAGCAAAGCAAAACAGGAACCAAGCAAGACTGATTGATGTTATTAATACTTCTTTTTCCTAAACATATTCAAACATAAAGCCTGAACAACGAAGCTGTTTTTGCTATAGATTTTTATGTTCAGCTCAAGAGAAACAGCCATAGCAATGTGATCTGCTATGTTAATCTTCATGCTTGGGGTGATAACATGGCTTCCACAATTCATATGCTATGATGCTAAATGCAACATCAGCAACCTTAGTATTAAATACAAGTCTTATCATTCAGGAGATCTCATCATTGGTGGCATTATATATCTGATTTACATAATGTCTAACCTGATTACCTTCAAAACAATTCCATCCGAAGACTTTCTTGATGATCCTGTGTATGTAGCTTTTATTCTTAATTATGTCAGCACTCAATTGAGAGTGGGTCAATGTATCAGAAATGATTGAAATTTAAATTTCATCTCCTTTCAATTATCCTTCCTCTGCTCAGATAGTGCAGTGGTAGCACAGTGGTTAGAGTGTAGTACTGCAGATTACTTCTGCTGATTGCTGGCTGCCAGCAGTTTGGCAGATCGAATCTTACCAGGCTCAAGGTTGTCTCAGCCTTCCATCCTTCTGAGGTCAATAAAATGAGGACCCAGATTGTTGGGGGAAATATGCTGACTCTAAGACCACTTATGCTGACTCTCTAAGACCACTTAGAGAGGGCTGTAAAGCACTGTGAAGCTGTATATAAGTCTAAGTGCTATTGCTATTGCTATAATCTACTCTTTTCCTTATATACTTCATAATAACTGGTTAATAGCAAGACAAAGTTTTTCCACTTTGTTTCATCTTCATAAACTTTGTAAAACTGTACTTTCCTGGGTGTTGCTTAAAAGATACCTGAGTTTTATCCAACCTCTTCTTCCTAATTTTCAAGTGATTCTACCCAAAAATTTATATGACACATCACTTCCAGCCTAGTACTGTATATCTGTAACTGATCAGGATGATCAGATCCCATCCTGGACAGAAATTTCTGAGATAAACCTCCACTTAAACATTTCAGTTGGGAGACTAAATACATCATTCTATGCTTTTCTACTGTTTCCATTATATACATATCACTATGCTGTATGGTTCCAAATTACATTTTTTCTTGATTGAGTCTGGCTGGAATTCTTCAAGAATTATAGGAGTAAATGTATCATAGCTGCATCCAGATTAGGTCACAGTATTATATATATATAAAAGATGTTGATACACTGGAAAGAGTAGAAAGAAGAGCAACTAAGATGATTAGAAAGCTGGAGGCTAAAACATATGAAGAACAATTGCAGGAACTGGGTATGCTACTTTAATGAAAAGAAGGACTAGGGGAGACATGATAGCAGTGTCCCAATATCTCAGGGGCTGCCACAAAGAAGAGGGAGTCAAGCTATTCTCCTAAGTCTGCATTACTATTAGTCTTCTCATCGTTCCTATCACCCATCTCCTCCCACTTATGACTGCATGACTGTAAACTTGTTGCTTGTATACTTATGATTTATATTGATATTTATTGTTTCCTTGTATGATTTGATTGCTTATTTGTACTCTATGACTATCATTAAGTGTTGTACCTATGATTCTAATCTAAGTATGTGTAGTCTAGTCTAGTTTAAAAAAGGACTAGGGATGACATGATAGCAATATTCCAATCTTTGAGGGGCTCCTACAAACATAAAGGGGGGTCAAGCTATTTTCCAAAGCACAAGAAGGCAAGACAAAAAACAATGGATGGAAACGAATCAAGGAGAGAAGCAACCTAGAACTAAGGAGAAATTTCCTAACATTGAGAATAATTAACCAGGCTTTGCCTTCAGAAGTTGTGGGTGCTTTTAAGAAAAGATTGGACAGCCAGTTGGCTGGAATGGTATAGGGTAGTGATGATGAACATTTTTGCCATCACGTGCCAGGAGCAGGGGGGGTGGTGCCATGAGTGGGGTCCTTACTGTTTCCTTGCTTCCAGTGGGCCCAGAAGGCCCAAAAATCAGCTGGAGCTGAGCTGACTTGCCCTCCAGGATGGCTACATGTCCCACCTGTGGCACACGTGCCATAGGTTTGCCATCATGGGTATAGGGTCTCTTGCTTGAGCAAGGGGTTGGATTAGAAAACCGCCAAGTCCCAACTTTGTTATTCTGTTCTGTTCCGCTAGAAACCCAATCAATCTTCTCTTCAGTTGTGAAGGATAATCCCTATGATTAATGATGGTTTTAAGACAACATAACATCTAAACATACTATTATCCCATATATACCTTTCCACTCTATAACTCATTTCTTCAGATATATAGAATAGGGTCCTGAGAGATGTTTTGGGGGGTGGCACTGGTGGTGGGAGAGGACTCAGAAGAGTGATCTGGAATAATTCTTTAAAGAGGGATCCAGAAAAAGTGGAAGAATTATTTTAGAGGTGAGAGATAAAGAGGATTGTTTCATATAATGACAGTAAACAAAGTAGTAGTAGTACAAATGGCAAACAATTTGCTTTCGAAGGAATACTTGAATCAGTCCTAGATACCTGACAATCCTACATATTTCTTCAGAATTAAATTATCAATTCTTGGATGACATTATTATTAGATTGAGAAAGGAGTTTAATTACACTGGAGTAGAGTGGGGAGAGAGAAGTCAAATGGGAAGAAATGATGGAAAGGAAGGTGGAATTTTTAAATGTGATCACATAGAAAACAGATACCTGTATTTTTTGGACTATAAGATGCACCGGAGTATAAGATGCACCTTAGTTTTTGGGGAAGAAAATAAGGAAAAAGCTGATTAGTGAGTTGATTGGCCCCCAATCAGCTGTTCTCAGAGGTGAATTTTAGTAACAGGTTTGTTGGTTGTTGTGAGCTCTGTGCCTTGCTTTTCTTTCAGCCTCTGAAACCTCCCTTTCAGAGGCTTTTTTTCTGAAGCTTTGTTTCAGAGGCTTTTTTTCTGAAGCTTCATTTCAGAGGCTTTTTTTTCTGAAACTCCCTCTTAGAGGCTTTTTTCAGCCTCTGAAACCTCAATTTGAGAGGCTGGCCAAGACTACATTTGGAGTATAAGATGCACTCAGATTTTCACCCTTTTTTGGGGGGGAAATAGGTTTGTCTTATACTCCAAAAAATACAGTATATGTTTTCTTTAATCAAATACCGATATCAAAAATAAGATGCCCTAAGAGCTTAAAATATTTCCTTTCCAAGTTTTACATATTTTTCAAATCTGGTTCAATGTAAAACATTTGATATTTATAAATGAGGTAGAAATATCCCAGTGCTATAAAAACATGAAAGTAAAATAAATAATTTACATTGGAAATGGACACCAAACAGGTTATCTGCCATAAAGGATCATTCTGTATTTAAACTTTATGGAACGGCAAAGACAAGTATTTTCTATACTGTTTTTCTTGGAGGGTGGGGTAGAGGGTAATTTTTTTATCTTGTTATTAACAATGAGTTATAATTTGAAATGTTAAAAAAAATTCTCTGTTTGGAAATGCAAGTGTGTGACAGAAGCATTAAACTCTCTTGAAGGATGTTTCTACAGAGCTATCAGCATATCATCTCCTTGATCTTTACTACAAAGGAGATCAATGAAAATCCGGAGATCTTGACAAACATCACTCTGGGTTTTGGGATATCTAACAGTTATTTCATGGCAACGCGGACCTATCTTGCTTCCATGGAGCTTCTTTCTTCACAAGGCAGATTTGTTCCCAACTATAAATGCAACATTGACCAAAATGCAGTTTGTATTATTGCAGGACCCAATTCTTTTATCAGTCAGGTTGTGGAAGACATCCTGAGCATTTACAATATTCCACAGGTACAGTAATTGCTGCTCAAGAAAAAAAACAAAAATCCTATTGATATGTGACTTCCTCTTTAAAGCCAATGCAATCCTAGGCTGCATTAATAGAGGGATAGAATCAAGATCGCATGGAGTTTTAGTTTTGCTTTACAAAGCATCAATAAGGCCACACTTGGAATACTGCAACCAGTTCTGGTCACCACAATATAAAAAAGATGCTGAGACTCTGGAAAGAGAAAAGACTCTGGAAAGAGAAGAGCAACAAAGATGCTTAGGGGACTGGTGGCTAAAACTTAAAAAGAATTGTTACAAGAATTGGGTATGTTTACTCTAAAGAAAAGAAGGACTAGGGAAGACATATTTTATTTATTTATTTTTATTTCATCAAGCATGTATTAGATAACATATATAATTGTAGATGTATTTATGAATACATGAAATGGATACAAATAAAATGGGGAGTTAGGACAGGGACGATAAGCACACTGGTGCACTTATGCATGTCCCTTACAGACTTCTTAGGAATGAGGTGAGGTTGACAGTAGACAGTCTAAGGTTAAAGTTTGGGGAGTTTGGGGAAGAAATCAGAGTCAGACAGTGCATTCCAGGCATTGACCACTCTGTTGCTGAAGTCATATTTTCTGCAATTGAGTTTGGAGAGGTTTACCTTAAGTTCATATCTATTGTGTGCTCATGTATTGTTGTGGCTGAAGCTGAAGTAGTCGTTGACAGGTAGGATATTGTAGCAGATTTTATGTACTACACTTAGATCAGAATGAAGGCAGCGTAGTTCTAAGTTGTCTAAGCCCAAACTTTCAAGTCTGGTGGCATAAGGTATTCTATTATGGGTAGAGGAATGGAGGACTCTTCTCGTGAAATATCTCTGGACTCTCTCAATTGTATTAATGTCCGATATGCAGTGTGGGTTTCAGACAGATGCACTGTATTCGAGAATTGGTCTAGCAAATGTTTTGTATGCTCTAGTTAGTAGTATAATATTACCAGGGAAGAAGCTATGCAAGATTAAGTTAACAACTCTTAATGCCTTTTTGGCAATGCTGCTACAGTGAGCTCTGGCACTTAGATCAATTGAGATGAGTACTCCAAGGTCCTTGACAGAGTGAGGGTTGTCTATGAGGTTGTATCTGCCCAGCTTGTATTTTGTGTTTTGATATATATACTTTTTGCCAGTGTGTAAGACAGAGCATTTGTTGGTTGAGATTTGGAGTTTCCAATTATTTGACCATTCTGACAGATAGTCAAGGTATTTTTGTAGGGTAGCAGCATTGTTGGTGGTGTTAAATAGTTTTACATCATCAGCCAAGAGTACGCTGTTGCTTATAATATGATTGCAAAGGTTGTTTATGTAAAATAGTGTGGGTCCTAAAATGCTTCCTTGGGGGACACCTTGGGGTTTGATAAGGCATTCCCTATTTTGACTACTTGTTGCCTGTTTGATAGGAATGCAGCTATCCACTTATGCAGGGATCTGAAAATGCCATAATTTAACATAATAGCAATGCTCCAATATTTGAGGGGCTCCTACAAAGATGAAGCATCAATCTATTTTCCAAAGTACCAAAAGGTGAGACAAGTAACAATGGATGAAGATCAACCAACATGTTGCCTTCCAACATTATGGTCTATGTTCCACTGGCAAAAAGTGATTGCTTTCTAGTTGGTACTCATCACTCATAATAATGATGCTTGTTTATCAATTTTGTGTTTTTGGACCATTAGAAAAGTTCTAAATATGATAGATTATATTAAACAATTTTGCAAGAATTAGAATATTTAGAAGGGTTCTTTCTAAAAGATGTATTCTACATTTCTATATCTCCTCTACTTGTGGACTGAGATACTTTTTATGATGATTGTTGGCTAGTCTATGGCTCCAGCTTCTCAAGGTTGTCCCCACATCCCATGTTCCACATATTTTTAAAAATACCTATGTCTATGTCTATGCCTATTTCTATTTTCTATTTTCTATTTTCTTTTTAGTTCACATATGGCTCAGCTCCAGTGGTTGATGACATATTTCATACAGCTTTCTTTCATCAGATGTTTCCAGACAAACATCTCCAAATTAAGGGGATTCTCCAGTTGCTGCTACATTTCAAGTGGACCTGGATTGGGGTGATTTGTCAAGCAAATGAGATTGGCGAAAGATTTTTGCGCCAAGTTCTGATCCTGTTTTCAGAAAAAGGAATCTGCTTCGATTACATTGAAGAGCTTGTGCTAGAGGTTTTCTCAAGCGAGCTGGAAGAGAAAATGGATAACTTTCTTCAAATATACGAAACCATGATGACAAGTTTGTCCAATGTTGTGGTTATCTATTGTGAAAACCAGATCATGGTTCTTTTCAGAATGATGTCCTCTGCTTCGGAATATTTGGATACACAAGTTGAGCAAAAAGACAAAGTCTGGATTTTTCCAGCCCAGATGGAGTATACCTCAGTTCCATTTCAAAGAGACTGGAGTATGGACATTATCCATGGGGCTCTTTCTTTTGCAATTTCATTAAAAAAATTATTAGGATTCAATAGATTTTTTCAGGCAAGAAACAGTGTTCTAGAAATTGAAGATCAATTTTCAAAGGTCTTTTGGGAACAAGCCTTTGGATGTTTCTTCTCAAAATCCACTTTAAACTCAAAATCGGAGAAAAGGTGCACTGGGGAAGAGAAGCTGGAGACTCTTCCAATGTCTGTTTTTGAACTGAGCATGACTGGGCAAAGCTACAGTATCTACAATGCAGTCTATGCTGTAGCACATGCTCTCCAAGACATGCTTACATCCCACTCCAACCACAGAGCAATGGCTGCTAGAAGGAAACAGAAGTTTCTGAACACTCAAGTGTGGCAGGTAATTCCTGTATTTATTAATTTAGCAAATGATATTGTTTTCCTATCTACACCTGACCAAGTTTATAGAAA
The DNA here is from genome assembly GCA_032468115.1 of Grayia smithii. Taxonomy (NCBI): domain Eukaryota; kingdom Metazoa; phylum Chordata; class Lepidosauria; order Squamata; family Grayiidae; genus Grayia; species Grayia smithii. The sequence goes on from JANHFM010008680.1 coordinate 15,573, forward strand.
TCAATTGTTGGTTGAGAGAGAATAGAATAGAATAGAATAGAATAGAATAGAATAGAATAGAATAGAATAGAATAGAATAACAGAGTTGGAAG
>JANHFM010008682.1:32811-43144 GCA_032468115.1 Grayia smithii
CAACTCCCAGAATTCCCCAGCCAGCAGAGTTTCTGGGTGTTGAAGTCCACACATCTTCCAGTGGCCAAGGTTGAGAAACACTGTATTAGAGGTAAACATATGTGGAAAACCCACCTTACTTTTATTTCATGTAGTTGTAATATGCAGGCATGGTCCCAGATGGTGAAGATAAAATAAACAAATCTCATTTTTGTAACTTTTGAATATATTTATTCATGAATCACCCAAATCCCATTTTGACATTAATTTGAAAATTGGTAAAAAAAAGAAAGAAAAGAATACAAATTCATATTTAAATAAAGCACGTCTTATGGCCGAAACATCTGGTCTAATTTTTAGATTTGTTTTGTTTCATATGATCCTCTATTTTTATAACAATTGGACTGATTAAGAATTTCAGATTCAAAAGTATGCCTGCTATTTTGTGTCATTTTGCTTGGCTTGATAAAGTAACCAGTTAAAAAATTGTGATATTTAAATATGAATATACAGTGTACATACAAATATATATCTATATCTTTAAGCATACTGTTTCTTAACATTATACATTTCTGAAAGTATGTTCTTTTGAGATGTGTATTAATATACACAAAACAACGTTTGGTCTGAGAATTACCTCAGAAGTTCTGAGAAGCATAAACACCTCATGTATGTTATGTACACTGCCTAGGTGTTTACATCCTGTTTATTTGTATCAAAGATACAACAATCCTTGTGTAATATAATTATTAACTGAATAGTTCACCCATTGTTGGTGTTGCAGGTATGTATGAGGCTTGGTCATGTATGAGGCTTGTTCATGAAGCAGAGGAGAGAAGGCAGACAAAGTCTCCCATTACGGTGCTAGTGGCATCTGTGTTGATACTATTGAGTGTGATACATAATATTTATTAAGACATTCAACTGCTTCAACCTCTTTATAACCCAATGGATATCATTTTGCCAGAAATGTTAGTCGGTAACTGTTTCTTTCATATGGGGCAGTTTGTCTGAAATTAATAATGCTTAGGAAAATACCTTGCTAGTGTACTGGTTTGAGATTGATGGTGTCCTGTAAGTATTTCGCTAGCAAAATGGCTTACTAGACATTGTCAGTCTCAAATTGTCTGTCCTTGTGCAAACAATCTTTTCCTCCACATTCAGAATTGCTGGGGAAGAACTCAGTACTATTTATGTACCAGGTAAGAGAATAAGCTGTTTAATTAGTCCTAATGGTAGTAACGGAGAACCCACTCTTCTGCCAATTCTTCTGTATATTTTGCGTTGGACTAACCTTGAAATTGTTTCAGTTGACCCTCACTAAGCTGTCACCAAGGTATAAATTGAAGGAGAGCTAATTAACTGTCAAAACTTAGGGCAAAAGATTATACACTTTTGCCTCACCTTGTAGTCCTCCCTTTGATGTGACAAGCTGTCCTCTGTTCATTTTGCAAACAACTTAGCACAGGGATATGCAGTATACCATCGAGCAATCACTTATCAGCGACAGCAAATCAACATGAAGAATGGGCTTTGGAACTCTAACAGACAATGATCAGAGAGCCTTCTTTTTTATCCTAAATCATTATATTTAGCAGTCAGCCGAAGCATAGTAAGTTATTTATAAATGTCTTTGTTTGTTAAGAGATGGATGAGATTTTTTTCCAGAGAAATAAACAAATTGTTTTTAATCAGATGATAAATGTAGGCTTGCTACTTTACCCCCCCCCCCCCAAGTTCCTTTCATTCCCTGCTTGTAACCATCCATGGCTATGGATGACTACAATTCCAGATAAATAAATGTTGATAAATGCCAGATTATGGTACATGGCTCTATTTATCTAATAGAGGGGTTGTAGAGGAAGGAAATTATCAACGTTTCCAAAGTAGAAGGGACATTTGCTTTTCTCTGTTTTAGGTACAATTGGAAGCTTTAGAGAAGTTTTTTTCGTAATCCCAGTGACTTTAAAATGTATGGATATCAATTCCCAGAATTCCCTAGCTATAGTGTTGGCTAAAGAATTCTGGTAGTTAAAGTCCACACATCTTAAAGCTGCTGAAGTTGAGAAACACTTCGGAATTAATTTGTAATGATCTGCTGAGAGAAATATCTTTGGGGGACGCTGAGTATTTTAATTTGTCATTTAATTTGTTGTACTGTAAGTCTATAGGCTTTGGGAGGGAGGATTTTTAATGCAATTGAAAACCTTGCAAATCTTATAATACAATCACAATTACAAGTTTACAGTTGACAATTGACAAGATTTAGTGTTTCATTTACATTCCATTCCCGGTAATGAAAATATTAAATATACAATGTGCCATACAGCTAGCCAATATATCTTGAAGGTGCCAGATTAGGGAAAGCTGAATTTGCCCAACTCTAGCAATCTTTGAGCTTCACCTATGGAAATGAAAAGCCTTAAATGATCATACCTGTTTTTCAATTTTTTTTTAATCTCAAATGATTTGTCAAACACATCAAGTTCTATCCACAGAATGGCTTTGTTTTGCTTTTCTCAGTTAGCCAAAGAGGAGAGGAGGGGAGGGGAGATGAGAGTAGAGTAGAGGAGGAAGAGATCTTGGAGGTCTTCTAGTAGGCAGGAAACCCTACACCCGCAATGGTGAACCTATGGCACATGTGCCAGAGGTGGCATGCAGAGCCTTCTCTGTTGACACACTCACCATCGCCAGTTGCTCTTTTGGTTTCACTTTTGGTGCACTGGCCAGCTGGTCTTCGTGGGCACCGGAATGGCAGAAAATGGCCAAAAATGGCCAAAGAACTGGCCATTTTTCAGGCCTTTTGGGGTTGTTTTTCAGCTGTTTTCCAGCTGTTTTTGGGCCAAAAATGGCCCAAAAAACAGCCTGAAAATGGCCCCCAAAACAGCCATAAAACAGGCATGTGTACAGTGGCCAGCTAGTTTTCGGGTTTCCAGCATGCTCTCATGCATACGCATGCATGTGCCTTCTGGTTTGGGCACTCAGTGCCAAAAAGGTTCACTATCACTGCCCTATATCATTTCAGACAAATGGTTGTCCAATCTTTTCTTAAAAACTTCCAGTGTTGGAGAATTCACAACTTCTGGAAGCAAATTGTTCCACTGATTAATTGTTCTAACTGTCAGGAAACTACTTCTTAGTTCTAGGTTGCTTCTCTCCTTTATTAGTTTCCATCAAGAACAGCATGACCCTCTTCTTTGTGGCAACCCCTGAGATCTCAGAGCACTGCTATCATGTCACCACTAGTTCTTCTTTTCATTAAACTAGATTAAATGTCAATAGGTGTGACATTTGACATATTGACACCAAATGTCAATAGGTGTGATATTTTCATTTTGTGAAATAGAAATTCAATGTATCTTGGAAAACAGTTTTCCTTCAAGGAAGGAATATTTATCTAACGGTAGTATACCAAAAGTTGTTTCTAAAGAATTAGGTTGCAATAGGTTGCATTTTCTTTAAATGAGTTTAAAGAAAAAAGGACTTACCAAAGTAGCACTTAGCACTTTCTCCAGTTTGAAGTACTCTCAAGATGCTTTGCTAGAGTTGAACAACACACAGTATAAATTCTGGAATAGGACACAATGAATTATTCAAACATCCACAGTTTCTTTTTCACACTGGTAGCAAGCCAGGTTATGTTCTCATAAGTAGATTGCCAAAATACACATAATATATTTTAGTTTCTAAACATTTATACTCAATTCTGACTCCAAATATACTGAAGACTACAGTTTCTACATCCCTGCTAGTATTAAAAGGAAAGTTGTGTGTTTTCTCACAAAATCCCAACTGTGCCCTGTTAGATTGTGTACATAATGTGCTCAGCTTTAATTTACTCTTTAAAAACAAAGATCAGAAGTGCGTATTTAACATGTTGAATAATTACTTTAAAAATAGCAGTCTAGAAAACAGAAAAAATTAAAAATGAAAGTTCTTGCATAAGGGACTCATTTCTACAGAATAACATGGTGGGTTTCAAATTTTTTTACTACCAGTTCTGTGGGTGTGGCTTGGTGGGCTTGGTGGGCATGGCAGGGGAAGGTTACTGCAAAATCCCCATTTCCTCCCAATCAGCTGGGATTTGGGAAGCAGAGAATAGATGGGGCCAGTCAGAGGTGGTATTTACCGGTTCTCCAAACTATTCAAAATTTCTGCCACTGGTTCTCCAGAACTGGTCAGAACCTGCTGAAACCCACCTCTGGAATAACATATTCTAGAAAGATTATGTTAAAAAAAAAACTGAAAAAGCTATTACCTGATGTAATGGATGAAGACATGAAATTAAATGTAGGATATACCAATTCAAATGGCCATTGAAGTCAGATAATGAAAAACAGCCATCATATTTCTAAACTGTTTTACTTGAAAACTATCAAAATTTTATTTTTAAAAAGACAAAAAATGTGGTGACTCTCTGAATCCAGTTTTGCTGTCAGAACTTTCCAAGACTGCACCACGGAATGTCGAAAGCAATATGGAAATTTCCAGCAGTCAATATTTTGTTTTTTAAAGTGAATATGTAACTCTGATGCCTGTGTTTGTGACTGGTTCAAAATGTTCCTTGTGGATTGCTTCCCTGGGATTAAGCAAGTTCCGTGCTCTACCTAATTTATTGTTTTCTATGAAGGGTTATTAATTTCTTTTAATGAAAAAAAAGTCATGGAGAATCACCTTGCCAGGAAGAAGAGTGTCACACTCTGAATCATCTTTATTTCCAAGAAAGCTTCTAAGATCCCCAGAGTCATTTTTAGAAAACAAAGATGAAAGGAGATATAGAATAATGCTCTGCTTAGAAGTGTGTCTTCTCCAGTTCATACAAATAATAGTGGCACGTGGAGATGATTACCATTTGAGAAAACAGAAACATGCAACAGTTTTCAGGGGCATGTCTACTTTGTGACTGGTCATGTTTATCGTGGCAGCAACTTAAATAAAGTGCTTATAACAAGCTTTCAAAATTCCAAATGTGTCCACTGGCTCAGAGGAGTTGGTGATTCCCGATTTAGCATATTACTCAAATACAGCCAATAATGGTTGCTAAAATAGGGAATTTGGCTAAATAAGCTAAGGCAATGGTTCTCAATCTTTTCTTCACTATGACCCCCTTTAAATACTGTTTGTGGCCATGGACCCCCAAAACTTAACTCAAGACTTAACTTTTCTTCAAGCTCCATGGACAACATCACAGCCCCCAAGGGGTCCGCAGACCACAAGTTGAGAACCACTGAACTAAGGCATGAATTATGCAGGTGTGATGCATAAAGGTATGTTGTATGAAGCAGGTTCATTTTTCTCTGGTTAAGCAGTAAGTGCTCAACTCTTGTTTTATAGAAAGATTAAAGTAACCCACTATTATTGTTGTAGTAGAAGCGATCAGTTAAGTGCCTCATGTTATTCTACTCTGTGCCAGGTCATCTGTCTTGGCACACTATCCTGATAATGCCCCAGAGTTAACTGCTTGGATCAGCTGGATGAGGAAGACAGTGCTTTCCATTAACTTTCTTCTGTGTGAACCAAGAAGATTGCTAAATTTTATTCAGAATTTGCTGTTTGGAGGATTTGGGTGTTATGCTGGACCATGAACTTAGAATTCATATTGCTAATTGATTAGAAATGGTTTTATATATTTATTAAATACTGTTTTTTTTAATTGTTAGTTTATTTCTGTTTATTTTTGTCTTGTAGTAGCTTCAGCATAAATAAATAACAATTAAATTAAATCAGTTATTCCGATCAATTGAATTAGAAACACCACAGCTGAAAAGTGATGGTCCACTCTATCTTGGGCCGTATCATCATCCCAGTTTTCACGCAATTTCTCCCATTCTTCTTTGGAGTCAAATTCTGCCCTAATTATCTTTCATTGCAGAGAAGCAAAGAGGCTGAACTTATGCTGGAAAGGGGCCTTTCAGCATCTCTTTGGTATGTAAGACTTGCCAATACGAACTAAACATGGAACTTTTCTCATTTTATCTATTTATCGTCTTCTACCCTGTGTCTCCCTGCGACTGGTAAGATCCCACAGAGTCAGTCTTCTCCAGGTTCCATCAGCTAAACAATGCCAGCTGGTGGGCCCATGGGAAAGGGCCTTCTCTGTAGCTGCTCCGGATCTCTGGAACCAGCTACCTCCAAGGTCTGGACTGCCTCCATCTTACTAACCTTCCACAAAGCAATTAAAACCTGGCTTTTCCGGCAGGCATGGGGTTGTTGATGTCGCGACTATGATCTAGCGAGATCCGGCCCCTGACGGTATATGAATGTTTCTTTTTTTTTCTGCTGTTTACTTTTTTTAAATTGCTTTTAAATTTTTTATAAATGTAATTCTTTATGTTTTTACTCTGAGCCACCCGGAGTCCTTTGGGAGTTGGGCGGCATATAAGTTTAACTAATAAATAAATAAATAAATATTTATCAATTTCAAACATAAAGCTGGAGAACTTGTGTATTCTTTTTCCAAGAAAACAGTGCTAGAAAAGAAACAAAAACACTCCATTTATCTGCGTAATATCTATCCAAAGTTGTGTATAACTATAAGTCTGTTTCTAAGGCTGAGGTGAAAATATCTTGATTCAAGGTTAATATAGACGGGTATTACAAAATGGATGACAATGCTAAAAAAAAACCCAATAAGATATCTGAAAAAAAAATGTTCTTATGAGTCCAAAAGACATCACAATCTTCAAGTATTTGTATTGTATTATACACAAGTGCAAAGAAATTAGCAAACATTTAAAATTATGCTGTCTCTGGATTGCTTCATACTCTTGATCCCATTTATACACATATGCATATGCAAACACATTGTTTAGGCTGGTGTAGTTGCCAGTCATGGGTCACAAGCTAAATAGAACGCAATTAGCTGCCAGTTTTCACAGCAATAAAATAAACTAGCAATTCATCAAAATTTTGCTTATCCGGAAACTAATGGACATGTAATGAGACAATTTAATGATCTTAACATCTTCTCCGACCACATGTTCTAAATGCTATTACTAATATGCCAGCGAATGAAATAAATACTTTTTGAAAAGGTTATTTAGCCATCAAAAATAAATAAGAAAAAAATATTCAACTGTGTCCCGTAAGGTCCCTCTTGACAGTTTACAATGGTCCATCTGCCACTAATGTAATTTGAGTCTGAAAAGCTTGCTTCCTTTCATCAATTGTTTATCATTTAATTTTACTTCTGAATATCTCACTAAAAATATAAATGTTAGCCATTATAAATAAGAGCAGCTTGTAAGTAGATAGCATTTCCCATAACAGGCTCAACCAATCTTCATATTAAAATATTAAAAATATACAAACATAAAAAGCTTGTGTGACCTAGTCAAGAATTGTCTGCAGGATTTGTTGGTTCCTTGTAAGATAAGAAAAGGAGGATTAGCGAAGTGGAAATCAGCTCTGTCTTACACACACCTTTTTTATGATTTAGCTATTAACTTACAGAGAATCAAGAAATAGCTGAAGTGATGTGCGCTCTTCATTTCTGAAGAGTGTATAAAAAAGTTAAGTGTTTTATTTTCCCAAATATTTTCTAGTGCCTAGCCTTTAAAAGAAAAAAGAAAAAGTTTAGAATCTTTTAAAAACAAAACTAGCAAAAACTTATTGAAAAACTGAATTTTGGCATCCCCTTGGGAAAAATCTTATAGTTTTTTAAAATATTTGCAGTTCCATAACTTCAGGAACCTAAATACATTTCCTTATTTACGCATTCAAATTTACAGGATATGGATTTGTGCAGGAGTGGGCTGCTGGGGGTTCACAGGGGTTTGCGAGAACCTCTAGTTAAGATTCTGTGCAGTTCAGAGAAACCCAAAATGCCACTCCTGGCTGGCCCTGCCGATTCTGCTTCTCACCTCCCAGGACTCCCCACGCAGCCCGTTTTGGATGCAGGTAAGTGCAAGGCGCACACAAAGGCTCAGGGAGGGCAAAAAAGGGCTTACTGAAAGTTTGGGAAGGCCAGAAATCTGTTTCCGGCCTCCAGAGGGCCTCCAGAGTCTGGGGAGGCTCTTTTTGCCCTCCCGGAGGCTTGAGAAAAATCCCCGGAGTCCAGGGAGAGCACAAATGCCCCCCCCCCGGGCATGGTGCAGGAGGCCAACTAAGCCACTCCCACCATGGCCACACCAACCATGGCCATGCCCACCAGCAACTGGGCAGAAAACCCTTGCTATAATTTTTGAAGCCCATCCTTGGATTTGTGCATGCCAAACCTTAGGAATTCAGCAACAAGGGTACATTGGTCTACCCTTGAAGAGCACTCGGAGACTTCAATTGGTCCAGAACGCACCCGTGCGAGCCATTGTAGGTGTCCCTAGATACATCCACGTTTCACCAATTCTCTGTGAGCTGCACTGGCTTCCTATCAGTCTCTGGGTGAAATTTAAGGTGTTGGTTATTACCTATAAAGTCCTACATGGCTCAGGACCAGGCTATCTCCAAAATAGTCTCCTACCCTGCATCTCCCTGTGACTGGTAAGATCCCACAGGGTGGGTCTCCTCCAGTTTCCGTCAGCTAAACAATGTTGGCTGGCAGTCCTGTGGGAAAGGGCCTTCTCTGTGGCTGCTCCGGCTCTCTGGAACAAACTACCTCCCGAGGTCTGGACTGCCTCCACCCTATTGGCCTTCCACAAAGCAGTTAAAACTTTTCCAGCAGGCATGGGGCTGTTGATCTCGCTATTGTGATCCAGCGAGATCCAGCCCCAAACGGGATATAAGTGTTTGGCATATAAATTTAAATAAATAAATAAATAAATAAATAAATAAATAAATAAATAAATAAATAAATAAATAAATAAGACATTTATTCAACTTCACCGGGTTGTTCCTCTGGCCAAAACTTGCCATCATGAGCTTGCAGAAAAAAAGGCAGGATATATAGGTAGACTCCATTCAAAGTTATGATGAGACTGAAAACATAACTTTATCCCCAGTCATTGCACTTACAACCATCAAAGCATCTCCACAGTCGTGTGATCAAGATTCAGGAACTTCACAACCATCAGCCATATATGACCATCACAGAATCCTGTGGTCACATGATTACCATTTATATGCTTCACATCCAGCTTCTGACAAACAGAGTCAGTTGCAAAACTGATACCAACATCACAAATTACATTCGCTTAATATCTTGCTTATTAACTGTGGGAGAAATGAGGTTGTAAGTCCACTGTAGTCATATGATGTCTCATTAATGACCACGTTTGCTTGGGGACAGAGATGTTGGTTCCAATTGTGATCATTAAGCAACGTCTACTTGAAAATCATTATCATCACCATTGTCATCATCTTCATTAGCAAGAAACATTCAAAAATTATATCTATGAATTTGATTTATCCTGTCTCTGTAGATTATCGATAGGCAGCAGTCAAAAGGTTAGATGAGAATCTTCCTGCTTTTTTATATCTTCCTTTTGCTTCAACTATTCAGCAATTCAGATTCAGAATCATGAATGTGGTTTTCCAGTTCAGCTTCTTTCTCTAGGCTCTTGTGTCAGGTCTTTGCAAGAATAGCCAAAGACTCCCAGGTATCATGTCCCCTTCAAGTTCAGAGAAGGACTACCAAGATGGTCAAAGGACTGGAAACCAAATTTTTCAAAGAATGGTAAAAAGACTTACATACGTTTAGCTTGCAGAAGAGAAGGTTAAGAAGGGACATGATAGCTGCCTTCAAATATCTGGATGGTTGTAGGAGGTTCAGACTTATTCTCACTTACTTCAGAGGGTAAGACTAGAATGGATGGAATAAAATTTAAAGGATATAAATACAGATTTGATATTAGGAAGAACTTCTTGACAGCAATAGCTGATAATCTGTGGAATAAATTACCATATTTTTCAGACTATAAAGCACTCTGAAGTATAAGATGCACCTAGCTTTTGGGGAGCAAAATAAGGGTGGGGGGGAAATCTGCCTCTGCCTCCCAGTGTCAGCATTCCAGAAAACAGAAGCAATTTCAGCTGTTTCAGGCTGTGGGGATTGCCACCACCCGTCACCACTGTTGCTGCCCATTGCTGCTACGCCTATCGCTGCCTCTGCATGCCCCATTTTCGGCCTCCGTGCATCCATTTTTGTTCCAGGTGGCAGGGATCGCTGCTGCCACCTATACCCGCCAACTGGAACACGCCAAAAATGGGACATGTGGAGGTCAAAAATAAAGGCTGAAAATAGGGTGCACGGAGGCAGCAATAGGCAGAAGAAGCAATGGTCAGGGCAATTCCCAAAGCCTGGAACAACTGATAGGCAGTATTCTGGGAGGCCAATCCAACCACTTGTGCTAAATCAGGCTGTGCTGAAGCTGACCAGGCTGTTTGCTGTTTGCTGCAAGGAGGTAAATTGCTGGGAGGC